>SOPF01028803.1:0-24405 GCA_012979155.1 Hypericum perforatum | reverse complement strand
AAAAAAAAAGACTATGTTAATTTATAGAATCAATCGATAAAATTTCTGAGCGTTAAAGTGTGTGCAATTAAAAAAAATACACAACACTTTCAATGTATAGATGCGTGTATAAATTTAAGAAGTCTTCTCTCTTATATATTCGCATGAATTCTTGTAAACAATAATATTAATTGATTAGAAAAGCTTTACTTACATACCATTTAATTTAATACTATATAATTATCAATAAACTTCTTTTCAATTTTGGCATTTTAGTAATATAACCTGTCTTTCGGTTAATGCACTTTTTTAGGGGTGGGGCAAAGTCCAACGAGGAAGGGAAAACGTAGGGAAAGAGGGAATGAGAAAAGGCAGCTGGGTAAAGCGGCTGCCGACTCCTTTCGTATTCGCTCCTACAGTATTTTTTTTGTTGGAACAAACTCCTTTCACGATCCATATTCCAATATTTTACTGTATGTTGTTTCAATTTGTATTTTAGTATGGTCAAATCCTATCAAAGGGCACCAGGTCAAGGGGCACTGGGGGTGTGAATTAGCTAAAGTTAAGATTTAGGTGGTATACCACTTGTCCACCTGTTTACGAGTTATTTTGTGGTGGGGTTTGGGTATCTTTTCGTTGGTAATAAAAAATTATATAGTTAGAAACAGTTAATTCTACTCCATAATGGATAAGCCCAAGCTTCGTGGGCTTTGGCTATATTTAACATGAACAATATGTACACTTATCAGTCCAACAGAAAAATGGGCCTATCTTGTTATTTGGGCGCAAATTTTCTCCGACGTCCACTTCTTTATTTTTCTAGGTTAGAACTTAGGCCGATTGTTTTTCTCGTTTAGGCTTAAGGAGCTCGAACAACTATATCCATCTCCGTGCTTATAAGCAGGGTTTTAAAAAATATCCAGAGGTCGATCTGGATTTGAGTCTGACCCTAGGTCAACCAGTCGGACCGAAATTATTTTTCTTTTATATTTTAATATAATTTTTTGAAATATAGATAAGTATATAAGAAAATAATCTAAAAATTTTACAAAAAATATATAAAAATATCAAATTTCTGGTTGAATCGCCTGGTCTGTCCCAATTTTTTGAAAAATCGCCTGGTTCTACCAAAAATTGGACGGTTCGCAAAGTTACCATTTTTTCATATAAACCTGGGACGTTCTAGATCACGATTCGTGGTCCGACTGGTCGAACTACTGGTCGGACCGCATTTTTTAAAATCTTGCTTATAAGGATGAAGATTATGGACCGGCTTATAACACATACTATTGAATCGTGAAATTCTCCCTGAAATCGTTAAAATCTCTCTCATATCTTAATTAGTTAGTCCTGATTTTAAATTAGTAACTTACTAAAAACACAATCCACCAACCAAAAAGTTATAACAAACTTCGCACGTCCTCGACAAGGAACGAGTAAAAGTACGGATGTTGGATAATTTGGTGGAATATGAATGATAATTGTTGCGAGTCGTGGAGTCTCACAGTCCTTAAAACTCAATTTCATTTATGGTAGTAGTTTCCTATGGTTAAAAAGACACTCTAATAATAAACATAGGAACATATAAACTATTCTCGGATAATTTCGTGGAATATGAACAATACTTGATATGAGTCATGTGGAAGCTCAATATTCATAAGAAATAACTTCACTGATGGTCCCACAACTATGAAGTCAAAATGTTTTAGAAAACGTTCATGATGGAACAAAATGTAACATGTCATTTTAAATATAAAATTAGGTAACCTATAACTAACAAAAATGAATTAGAAGCAAATCCGAAATGGAAAAATGAAATAGCCAAAAATATAACCATTGGTTTGTGTCTTCACAAATGATGGATGACCTTCTTATATATTAAGTTTTACAGTAAATTGCCCTGAAGTCCACAACTTTTGCTAAAATTATTATTTTTGTCCCTATTATTTCAAAAAAGAAGATTTCGTCCTCCAACTTTGCTTAATTATCACTCTTAGATCCCTGGTATCAGAATCGAAAAATTTTTCCGGCACCCAGAAACCTAAATGTCTCTTTTGCCCTTTGCTTCAAAAGTTTAAAAAATTGGGTTAATTAAAAGTCACCCATCTCCTTGACTTACCGTAACACCGACCAAAAATTTACCTCGCTTCTAATCCAACCACAACAGCCTATGCCAACCACCTCTCCACTGCGGGAAGTCACTGCAAGAGGAGAGAGCCTTCATTCTCTCGAGATCTCTCAACCCACCCGTGTTTGAGATCTTCCAGAACCCCGAAATTGCTGCAAGACATTGTTATCAAACTGTTTTATGAAGCCTTTGTTGGTAATATGCACTTTTTTATCAATTGAGGGTCATCTGCAATTTCTCTGTTTCTGCAGAATTCATGAAGATTTTTACTTTACCAGAAATGAAGGGTCCATGATGTTGCACAAGCAACTACCATAGTTGTCGATCGCGGATGCGTCAGCCGCGATCGTGCCATACCACGATAAAACTAAGGCGTCTGCGTCGCGCCGCGTTGGAGCAGAGCAAAAGTGAAAAGCGGCCAGAGCTGCCACATTCGAGAGCAGCACGGAGCGGGCCGATGCGCATTGGAGCGGCCGATATAGCTGGAAGTGAGTAAAATCACAACTTTGCCCTTGTTTTTTTCATTTATTTCAAGGGTAAATTTTTAATTACGGAAAGCCCGATTATTTTTTGAAATGAAAATGAAAGCCAATTTGATAGAATAGAAAAAACATCAATGATTTCACTCATCTTTTTCTCTGGGTTTAGGGATTTCACTCACCAAGCTGCCAAGCCTAAAATTAAGAAATACCCAGTAATCCCAGTCCTTTAAGCACGTCGGAGAATGGGAGTTGGTCTCACTGGAGAAGAAGAGTTCATCTCGGCCTTGCCAAAGAAGAGGATCGTGGCTGAGGAGGAGTAGGAAGGCCGGAGCCACGGCTGAGGAGGAGTAGGGAGCCTCGCTAAAAAAGAGGAGCTGTGTCTCGACTCTCGCACCTGGGATGGGTAGCCTGTAGCTCGCCGGAAAAGAGGAGCCTTCGTAGTTCTATATGATTTTTTAAAGAATTAGAAGTGATGAACGAGTCCAACAGAAATACTTTCTCTCATGAAAAAACTTGAGCTTTTATCAACACGTGTACAACATGCGATGCATGATGAATGCTTGTAGAAGCTGAGCATTTTTTAAATATTGCTTGTGGATTACTGGATGTTTATGGTTTTATTTGCTTGTAGAAGCTGAGTATTTTATATGCTTAAGAATCAACAAGGTTGTATGGAACTATGGATGGATGATTGTTTTTTGTTTAAACTTGGATGGATGTAATGAACTAATTTTTGGATGGATGTGATTATAGTGAACTAATTTTTTGATGGAACTATAGATGGATGAACTAGGAGCCAAGTAGCATCGCAGAAGGCAGCTGACGCACGCAAGATTGCTAAAGAATTCTACGCACGTGCAAATAGTATAGTGGATAAGTAAGGTTCTGAACTGAGAATTAAGTACAAAATGTAAACAATTATCGATGTGTAACCGAGTAACCGATTTTTAAATGGGAGTTTCAATTGCTATTATAAGTAACAAAAATAAACATAAATTAGCTGGACTTGATCTAGACGAGACTGTAAAAATAGGTTGTAACGATGGGAACAAACTGAGTATGATACCTTAACGAATTGACCATGTATATTAATGTTATGGTTTTATGAAGATCCAACTAGTACCCGGAGTTTCCTTATGCGTCTTCCTAACGCTTTCGCTCATTAGGATGACAAAACCAAGATTAACAAAGATCTAAGTTACCGACCAATGCTTTCGCTCATTAATCGGACCTAAACATCTATCACCCTTGATTATGATGATTCCTCCTACGGGTATACTTAAGATATCAAGACGCCTCTCAAATATCTAAGAATGTGTTACCCACCAACTTAGGTGCCCGTGGGGTTATTCTTGCAATTAACGCTTTCGCTCATTAATCCCAAAGAATATGCTAACCGACTCTTCCACTAATTCAAATGCTTTTCGGTCCACTCTCATTAATTTGGATCATAGCTTAGGTGATCAGGCTAGTCTATGCATTAAGCTTATCGATTAACAACTATTTCATATGATGATCAAACCATAACTCAATACACACAATCAATTACGTATTTAAGGCATCATACTCAAAGGGAAATTACTCACTAGACATAATTATACAACACAAGACAATGAATAATGAAAACATCTTATTAATAAAGACAAAGAGATAGAGAAGAAGGCTTAGTCTCAATGATGATGCCTTTTTCTTCCTCCAAGAGTACTCTCAAACCAAAGTAGATTACACAAATGATAAGTAGCTAAAAAACATCCAAAAACTCTCTCCCCCTACAAGTCCTCATGCCCCCTAATATAACCACATTAGTGCATCTTTTAATCTCCACCAACCACTCCCACCAAGTCTTTTAACTTCTTTAATCAATAGTGGCAATAATGCCTCAAGAATAGCTGGAAAAGTGGTGGAAAAGTGGTGTAAAGGTGGTGGGAAAGTGGTGTAAAGGTTGCATCCTTTAGTGGAGAAGTCTGGAATTGCATCTGGATTTTTGGCCGTCGTAGCGACCGCTACGTTTGTAGCGACCGCTACACACCCTGTAGTGGCCGCTACAAACGTAGTGCCCGGGTGTGTCGAGTGTTTCCTTATTTCTGCACCAAATCTCTAGCGGCCACTACATTTGTAGCGGCCACTGCTCTTCTGCAGACTTCTTCTTTTGGTCGTGCTTTTGCCACCCAAACTCCTTTCTCCATGTCCACGAGCGATTACCTTCAAAAACACATAGAATCCAATAAGTCCCCTCCTCTTGACATAACATTAAAAGACATACAAAACATAACAAAACTCAACACAACTACTCAAATTAAATACGAAAGACTCATAAAATGAAGACAAATATATGTACGTTTACACGCACATCAGCAGCCGCACTTACATCTACACCAATGCCACTAACACCGCCTTCTTCATCTAGATTGCCAAGAGTTTTTAAAGATCATGAAGATGATCTTCATGATGATGATAATGATGATGATAATGATGACAGGTCTAGACGTGGAGGAAGTGATGATGAAGACGTTAATTTTTATGATGTTTAGCTCTCTATGTGTTTGTTTCTTTGAATTTATTTACATTTGCAAGACTTTAATCTTTATGATATTTGGACTTGTTACATTGACTTTAGTATGTATTTCTATTTCTGAACAATTTTATTAGTGTCTGCATCATAAAAAAGTGCCCGTTCTGCTCCCGCATTACCGCATCGCATCATATTTAGGGTAGTCATGTCGTGCCGTGCTGTGTCAACCGCGTCGACAACTATGGCAAGTACAACTAGGGAAATAGAGAACAATATTACACTTTCAACTGGAAATACATAATGATATTAAAAACTACCAATACAACAACAACTTTCTTGAACAAGTCTACTGAGTTGCGAAGATCTTTGCCAAAGTTCACTTGCTCCTTCAACATAGCTTTTACCATGTTCAATTCTTCAAGAATCTCGTTTGATGGCATTCATGAACAAGCACTCTGCATATGCTCAAAGACCGGTTTTTCTTATTCCAAGCACCATCCAAGTCAATGACAACACTTGTTATTGTTTGCGCAACTATAATACAAATGCCTCTTATTCTTCTCACTCTTGGAAATCTTTAACAAAGCTAAAATTCCACACTTACATTCAATATTCTTGTACCTCATATAGTCTTCAAAGTTGTACGATGCTTTGGAAGAAGACATACCTTCAAGCTCAACCCACGCAAAACCCACACTACAGGAACTAGACAATCAAAGAACTCAGACTTCAACTTCTCCAATTTTATGAAAAGAATAGTTAGGTCAATGGTAATTGGGAATTTTGGGGAAGAAAGATGGTTGTTGGGTCACAGGAAAGGAAAATATAAAGGAGGACCACAAGTTTTTAATCTATTTTTTTAACTTTTGACTTAAGGGCAAAAGAGACATTTTAGGTCCCTGGGTGCCAGAAAAAATTTTCGATTCCGGTACCAGGAATCTAAGAGTGATAATTAAGGAAAGTTGGGGGGACAAAATTCTCTTTTCTGAAAAAGTAGGGACGAAAATAGTAATTTCAGCAAAGACTAGGGACCTTAAGACAATTTGGTCTAAGTTTTATTATTGATTAGTGTCTCACAGCCTGATTGTTCGCGAGTATGCTATTATACTAAACCACAATTTTATACCAATGCCTCAATTAGATAGACACTGGATTTTAAAAACGTTACTCATAATGATGGAGGCCTTATCCAAGGAGGTCGTGATATTCATCAAGAAAAAGGAAAGTGATACGATAATTCATCTAAGTTTGACAATGAATCTATCTCGGTTGGTAAACAGTTGTTATACTTGGCTAGGCATACCTCGGAGTGGTCTTATTAGTCGGGACTATCTTCCAAACTTCATTTTCAAGATGTTGGATCACTCTTGATACTCTAGCATAACATTTCTTGTTATTTTAAAATGCCCATCTTGTAAACAAAGAGCAAGTGATTCACTTTGGAATGCACAAACTTCTTCGCAAGTAAGATATTAATGAACTTGATATATATAAACTCCTTGAGGTTTGAGGTTTGGCATAGACCGTATAGTGACTTTTCATATAGACCTACAAAGAAAGTGACCATGGATCCCATGATTTTTTTTTGTAGAAGTGGTGGGTCGAAAGCCCTTTCATTAAAGAACAGAAGTACAGAAATTAACTTTGAAGAGGTCCTGTTGCAAGAGGGATGCATAGTCCTCCGGGAGATGTTCTAACACATGGAGCCTCCTAGGGAAGGCAAAAGCGAAACTGGCTAACTTATCCGCTACCCTATTACAAATGCGTGGTATGTGATGAACCTCACAATATTGGAAATAACTAATGAGGTGAATGCTATTACTCACAAGGGAAGCCAGGGGATGTTCCTTGGTGATTCCCTCAGTAAAGAAATGAATTGTTAGTTGAGAGTCCGACTCCACAACAAGTTCTTCATAACCCTTTTCCTTTGCAACCTAGAGACCATTGTTGATTGCCTATAGTTCAACTGTTAAAGTGTCACAATGTCCTATATTCAGAACAAATCCAATAGTCCAAGTACCTATATAGTCGCAGAAGACTCTACTGCCACAACTTGGGCCAGGGTTGCCCCTTGAAGCTCCATCTGTATTCAATTTGAGCAGGCCATATGGGGGTGGACTCCAATAAGCGGGGATGCTTTTCGATTGGTATGGTAGGGTTGGCAGTAGCTTAGTCTCTAGCCATGCAACTTTGAAAGACTATGCTTGGCTGCGAACAAAGTCTCCCGGTTAAAAAGGGGGAGGAGCATTGTTGAATACCTTGTCGTTACTCCATCTCCAACTCTACCAGTAAAGAGTGGCAAAAATGTGTTCCAAGAGGCCTCATTGTCCATTTTAGCTTTAATTCGGGTATTGCACCCCAGCCAGATAGGGAAATTGGCCCCAAAGAATTCTGTTTGGGCTTCTCGTGGTACAAGTTGGAGCCAAATTCTCTTGGTGCAGGGGCAATCACGTAACATATGGTAGATAGTTTCTGGTAAGTCCTGGTACCAAGGACAATAAGGGGAGGGTGTTATTCCCTATCTATAGCATTTTTGGTTAGTCATAAGCCTCTACTTAGTACATGTCCAAAGGAATATGTAGAGCTTTTGAGGGACTCAGATTTTCTAGATATGTTTCCATAGAGTGATCATCTTGGATGGGTGGCCGGACAGTCTACTAAGTTGTAGAAATGCAGACATTATGGAGAAAGTCCCCAAAGATATAAGCGCCCAGGCTAACGAATCCTCAGATGACCCAGAATCATCCACAAAGATAGCTTCTAATCGATGATGTTTAGTCTCAGGAATAAGGTTTATAAGAGTCTCCCAGTCCCATCCTTTGCCTCTAATCCAATAGTCAGATATTATACGATTGTTGAGGTCTTCTGGAATCTCCTCATCTATTATCAAAAGTAGCTTACTGTCCGAGAGCCACACATCTATCCAGAATAAGGCCTGCTCCCTATTTCTGATGGACTATTTCAGGCTTTCGCAGGTTGTCTACTACTTTGCAAATACCCACCCAAATCCAAGATTGCCAAGGTGCTAGTAAGATGGCTAAAGGGCTAGGACCGGACTTCATATATTTGCAAGTTAGTACCTATACCCAGAGAGAACCTTGTTAGGATAGTAGCTTCCAGCCCAACTTCACAAAAAGAGCATCATTAGCATTGCAAGCATTGCTTATGCCTAGGCCTCCCTATGTACGAGGTTTGCAGATTTCATCCCATCGTACCAAGTGTTGCTTCCTGGTTGTCTCTGAGTCACCCCATAGGAAGTTGCGACTCATCCTATCCAACTTGTCGCATGTGTTGGCAGGGAGCTTTAGAACTTGCATTATATAAGTAGGCACAGTGGAGAGGACTGATTGGACAAGAGTAAGATGTCCCCGCCATGGTTAGTTGTCATATCTTCCAGCCAGCAAGCTCGGATTAAGCATTTGTGAGTAGGTGCTAGAATGCACTACTGGTGATCCGGGAGTGTATGGCTAGAATGCTTAGATATCGTCCAAGGTCGTTGGTTTGTTGAATGCCTAAACTTTGACTGAGGCTAGTTCAAAGAGCTCTAAGGTGTTATTCAAGAAGTAGATACGAGATTTTCTTGCATTAATTTTTTGGCCCGAGGCATTGCAAAATCTCGCAAGTCCCTATTGAATGTTTGCCGCTTGTTTCAATGATGCCTCTACAAAAAATATGATATCGTCAGCAAAAAAAAGGTAGGACACTATTGGTCCCTGCCTAGTAAGCTTAATGGGGTGCCACTCCTTCTGTTGTACTGAAAGGGAAATCTATTGGGCGAGGCACTCCATGCAAATAATGAACAAATATAGGGAGAGGGAGTCCCCTTGGCGGAGACCACAATAGGGCTTAAACTGATCCAAGACTACCTCATTCCATAGGATCCACATTCTGGCCCCTGAGACGCAGGTCATAATGGTATGGGTGAGCCACTCTGGAATGCACATATCCACAAGTGTTTCTTCCAAGAAGTCCCAGCGAACTCGATCATATGCCTTCTATAAATCGAGTTTAATTGCCATCCAGCCTGTCTTACCCCGCTTAACTTTCATGGAGTGAATCACCTCTTGGAAGATACCAACATTGTCTATTATCTGATGCCCTAGAACAAAGCTTCCCTGTGTGTGGCTTATAAGATCTAGAAGGTAAGATTTTAACCTCTCCAGGATGACTTTAGTAAGCACTTTGTAGGCCACGTTGCAAAGGCCAATGGGTTAGAAATGTTGAATCGCTTCTAGGCTTTGCTATTTTGAGATTAGAGCGATAAGAGTATCATTAATATGAGGAGGAATGATCCCTGTTTTGAAAGCTATGTTGATGAAGCTGATCAAAGAATCCTTCACTGTGCCCCAACATTTCTAGAAGAACAATGTGTGAATCCCATATAGTCCGGGAGCTTTGACAGGGCTCATATCATGCAAGTCCATATATACTTCTTTAACTATCACCGGTCTCACTATGGCATCCTGATCTGTGGCCTCAATAGGCGGGAAGAGGCCAATGGGTAGAGTGCTATCATCCACTCTATCTTTAATTCGAAAGAGACTTTTGTAAAACATCAATGCCATCTTAGAGAGCTCATTCGCATCTGTTACCCACTCACCATCCGTATTTTTTAAACTTGCAATCTTGTTTCGATGTCTGCATACAAGTGTGGATGTATGAAAAAACCGTGTATTCCTATCTCCTCTTATGACCCATTGCACTCGAGATTTTTGATACCAAAGGGTCTCTTCTTGTTGTAAAACTAACTCTACCTCCTCGCATAATTTATATCCAAAGCTGCTAAGCCTCGATTTGGTCTGATATCTAGGACTATTTGGAGGCCACAAAGTCTTGCATAAAGTCTCTTCTTACGCACTTCTATATTACCAAAGACTCATTTATTCCAACTGCTCAATCTCTGCTGTAATTCATCAAGTGCCACTTCAATGTTGTGCGAGGGAACCCACCTAGTTTGGACCTTCTATTGAAAACTGGGATGAGACAACCAAGCCACTTGGAACCTAAATGGTCTCCATGCCTTGTCTCCTTCATCCTTGTTTGAGAATGTAATAAGTAATGGGCTGTGATTGGATTGAAATCTTGCTAAATGTCTTACTGTTCCTTCTTTCTAGTAGTGCTGTCAACCACTGTTATATAGGGTACGATCCAGTCATTTGGAATCCTCTGTCCACCACCAGCCGTCCTTGACCAAGTAAATGGAGTACCACTATAACCTAAGTCAATTAATTCCATGGCTTGAATCCACCTAGCAAACCGCCTGTCTTGTATGCGAAGTTTGCCTGAACCTTCTTTTCTCTCCATTGGGGATACAATAGCGTTAAAATCCCCTGCAATAAGCTAAGGAATATCCTCACTCAGAGTTAGAGCAGTGGTCTGGTCCCAATAAGTCTCATTACCCAAGACAGGTGGTAAGGCATATACCACCGTGACTAGGGAGACACAATAGTGCTGTGAAGAAACTTCTAAATGGATAAAGTGATCACACTGCTGGTTGACCCCTACTGTCATCGTGTCCTTCCACAAAATCCAAATACCCCCTCTTTTGCCTTTGGCCTCGACTCGGAAGAAATTTAAGCCAACTTTCCAAAAAACTTCATCAGCTGATGAGCCACTTATTTGAGTCTCCAACAAAGCAACAAGACTAACATTGTGTGTACGAAGTAGGAACTTGATGGCCCTAAGGAACCTTACTTTCTTGGCACTGCAACAATTCCAAATTAAAGCTTTAAAACCCATAAAAAAGGGGGAAGAAGGGGTTGATACACTTCAGGCCGTTGCCCCTCGTGTAGGGCTTTCCATTACCACCGCTGGTACTACAGGTTGCACACAACCATATGGTTGACTTTTAATAGTCATCTCATATTCCAAGGTTTCCTTTCCCTGTGCTCTTGGTAATGGTAAGTCTGAAGTATGTTCCTTTAACCGTCCTCCCGAGCCCCCGGCACCATTAGAGAGCATGTAGGAAGCCTCATAGAAAGTCTTGGTAGAAATGGGGTAGAGTTGAGTTTGCTTCTGGTTGGGCATTAGATTGGGGCTGGAGTTAGGATTTTTATTCTCTTTAGCTTCCCTACATCGATTAATTGTTTCCATTAATTTCACCTCCAAGATAGACTCTTCGTTGCGAGCCCTTTTTTGTGCTTGGCCCAGGATAGACTTAGTGATGGGTTGGGCCAATAGTTTTTAGCTAGAGGCTTACGTGGGTTCTTGGAGTTTCTGGATGGGCATGAAGTAGGGCTAGGGCTGGCTATAGTACTAAAGACCCGTTGGGGAGTTCCTGACATTTCTGAATTTCTCGCTTTATGGCTATTTTCCTTAATTTGTGGCACGAGGTCATACCTGCTTCTAGAAACAGGTTCTTTTTTGGGTTGGAAAATTTTTTGGCTCTTTCCTTTCTTGGTTACTAGCATCCAAGGGCCTAGAGCCTCACCCCTTGCCTTAAGATCTGGGGAAGTAGGGTTTTTGGTGAGAACACCCATGCTTTGCCCTCCTCCGGTCACCGCAACTACCTGTGCACTTGAGGTAGCATCCACACTAAGCTCTTCGGGCTTCCTGAATGGGTAAGTTTCCTTCAGGTGGCCATAGAGTCTGCATGTAAAACAAATAGAGTGGAGTCCCTCATATTCCACCCGATAAGTGTGATCCTTAATAAGAACCTCACCGACCAAGGGCTTCCTTAGATTTAGCTCAACACAGATTTTGGCAAACTATCCACGAATCTTTTGCACAGTATTCGGATCCAACCTCACCGGCTTCCCAATCATCATTGATACACACTCCAGCAAATTATTATTATACTTATGAATTGGAAGATCAGGGATGCGAACCCAAACCTAAGCCAATCCCGTCGACTTCACCGATTGGACAAATGAGCTATCCCACGGTCATAAAGTGATATAATGATCCTGAATCGACCAAGGGCCATCTTTCAATGCCATTGTCCTATCTGCATCTACCGAGAAGCACACCAAGAAGAAATTGTGTGGTAGGTTCACTAATTGAATAGGGCCCGAGAGGTTCCATAACTGATGAAGGCAGTTTAGGAGGGTGTGGTACCCAACTATTTTCCCCAGAACCTTAATAATAATGGATTTTTTCCATGGTTCTTCAAGCTGCTACTTTGCCTGAGGGGAAAACTTCAGAGAGGGGTGCGCTAAATTGGAAAAGTCCACATCAACAACTCCCGAACCAATCCAGTCCTCTTTCGGCTTGACAAAGGATTGGAACGAGGGGCTTGGGGTACGTACCGAGTCCTTGTATGACATCTAAAACTGAGAGGGTTGGGGAGAGCCCGGAAGGGTAGGGCTAGGGGGTTGGTGAATAGGAGAGTGGGACAGGGGTACTTAGTGGCGAGGTATGGGAGGATTGGGAGGTAGGTTTTTCTGGGTATTGTAATGGGGGAAAGTCTTGTGGGGTTGGGTTGTGGTGGGATTGGGGTACTGAGCCAAAGTGGTTTTCTGAGGTATGAGGAGGGAGAGTCGTAGGATTATGGTGGAGCTGATGGGCAGGGGTTAATGGCGGGGTACTATCTGGTGGTTTTGGGAGGGGGGTAAGGGTAGAGTGATGGGGTCAACAGAAGAGGAGAATTCGGGCTCCATCATTTTTCTTCACGACCATAGATCCCACGATTGTGGTTGAAAATTTAGTGCTATACACAAGGTTAATTGGTAAATTGATTCAGCTTACCGCAAGCTGGCTAAATATTAGTTACATAGTTAATGAATTAAGTTCCTTACATGACTTTTTCTGAAATGATATATGGGTAGTTTCACTTGGTGTTTAGGTTATCCATCATGGAGTCTAAATATGTAGTATGGACGGTGCTTTCCTCTCTGTGCAACACCTGTCTACCTTCTGGTTGTAACATTTATAAATAATTTTGGTGGGTTAATATAAGACAACTTATTTTTCATGCTCGGATAACAGAAGAACTATTACTGGCTTTTGCATTAATCTCAGCAGCTCCTTCATTTTTTGGGGAAAAAATAAGCTATAGTGATAACTTTCGATACAAAACTTATTGAATTGCAATCAAATTGCAGACAAGGTGCAAGCCAGATCAGTAAATTTGGACTTCTGAATAATGATCGTCCAGTTTACGCGGACGTGTTGAATTGTGTGGCCGTACGTTATTTTGGTTTAGGTAAGTGTTGTCAAAATTGGGATCTTCATAAAAATTATTTATGTATTAAAAAATCATAAATCGTAAAATTATTACATATCATAATATCTTAATAATTAGACAAATTAAAAAGTAGCTAAAAATTAACATTAACACAAATATTTTATAAAAATATTTATAAGTTACAAACTCTCGTTATCTCAAATCTAATCTGAAAAAATAACCTTCTGTCATCTAAAAGGATTTTGGAAGAATCATTATTATATAGGTAGGACATTGTTCTATCTCAAAAATTGTAAAAAAAATCAAATAGCTTAAAAACATAGTTCAGAAAAAAAATCCTAAATAAATCTCAGCGGTATTAGAAATATGATAAATTTATTCTCATGTTTTTTTTAATTTGACATATTTATCTTTAATTGTTTTTAAATAGATTGAAAAAATTAGGCTGCCGAAATTGTATTTTCAAAAACCCAAAAATCAAAAAAGATTTAACAATGAACTATGCAAAATGACTAAAATACGTTTTTCTTGACGACTGAAGTCATTGAACAACTTCCCTTCCCACTACTTCATCCTTGGCCAGGATCTAGATTACCACAGTCCCGTCCTGTGAGGCACTCACAATGGTTGACTTCAGGAACGGGGCTGACGCTATGTCCCTAACCCAATCGTTATGCATCATGAGGGTCGGGAAGGAATCCATCTTCTAGATCCCATTTTCCACCTTCCAAACCTTCATAGTGAGCATTATTGTAACCTCTGGAGATGAGCTTTCAGACAGGATCTGTGGCCCTAGACCCGACCAAGGTCCTCATTGGGACCCACGACATGGATGTGATCCCGACAGGGTGGACCAGCTCGATATAATTATAAGAAACAGAAAAAAAAATAACAAACAAATACGTTTAAATATAAAAGTATGAGAAAAATTAACTTTGGAAATACTATGGCTATCCCCGTGTTCCCTACAATTTCAGCTTCTAGAAAAAGGGGAGGAAAACAGAAAATTAAAAATAAAACTCAATATGAGCGGTGGATTCTCCTTCCTTAACTCACTCTACCTCTATCAAATAAATTACGCTCTAATCGCAGATCTTAGGATCTCACGATTTAACTCGGTTTGCCTATAATAAATCGTAAAATCGTTAGATCTCAAGAATTAGCTCCAGATTCTAAGAACCTTGGTCGAGATACTTGAAGAGTTCTGATGAAGCTACTTCCCCCGGGACCCAGGTAATGACATTGTAGATTCAAAGAACTTAAAATTTATTTTGATATCCAACAAATCACAAGGACCGACCCATTTGCAAGGAGAAGCCCAGTTATGAAAATAGTAAAGGTACACGATAAACAGAAACGAGGTCCAATATTCTACAGATAATATGATCGTGTCTAAATCGATAACTACTCTTTTTATTTTGTAACAATTAATATTGTTTTCGAGAAATGTGATAAGTGTTGTGAATTCTATGGAATGTAGATAATAGTAATAAGTAGAAAAAAAGATAGTAGGAGAGGAGAATATGAAATTCTCATTAATATCTCAAGAAATATGTACATCAAATGTTAATACATAGATCTATTTATAGGTCAAAAGATTAACCAACATATAACAAACTAAACCCACTAAACTAAGGTTATGGAAAAGTGGAGAAGTGGTGAAATGGATGAGAGAGTGGTGGAAAGTACCTACAATCTTGAGTGATGGATAGAGATCATGGAAAAATGGCATCCATAATTAGATAATTCATAATACTCTCCCTTGGATGTCATTTGAATAACGTGCTTCATCAAAACCTTATTCGAAAAACCTGTTAGGACAAAACTGTAGTTAAAAAAAGAGAGTACAACATAAAATAACATCTCCCCCTTATGTCTACATCACTTAAGATCTTTGAGTCGTTTCAAACCAATATTACGGACATACTTCTCAAAAACTACAGCAAACAGAGATTTTGTGAACAAATCTGTCAAATTTTCACTTGAGCGAATGTGTTGAACAATTATCTGTCCATCCTTTTGAGAATCGTGTGCGAAAAAGAATTTTGGTGATATATACTTTATCCGATCATCTTTAATATAATATTCTCTCAATTGGGCGATGCATGCAGCATTGTTGTCGTATACGGTTATAGATATTCCCTTTTGAAAATGCAATCTACATGATTCTCAAATGTGTTTGGCAATAGATCTCAACCAAATACACTCTCGGCTTACTTCATGAATAGCCAACATTTCAGAATGATTGGATGAGGTGGTTGATATAGTTTGTTTTATAAAACGTCATGAAATAGTCGTACCTCCACATGTAAATAAATAGCAAGTTTGCGATCGACCATTGTAAGGATCAGTTAAATATCTTGCATCTGCATATCTAATTATATTTACTTTTGAGACATTTGGATAATGCAAATTCATATCCATATTACCTCGAAGATAACGAAATATTTGTTTGACTCGAGTCAAATATATTCTGTAGATGAAGAACTATATCTTGGTAGTAAATTAACAGAGAATAATATATCATGTCATGTATGACTAACCAGATATATTAATGTACTTATCACACTGAGACATGGCACTTCAGGACCAAGAAATTCTTCATCATTTTCTCGAGCTCTAAAGGAATTTTTTTCATGTTGAGAGACATTACAACTGTTGGAATGTTCAACAGGTGTGCTTTATCCATATTGAAATACTTTAGCACCTTTGATATATAGGCTGACTGATGCATAAAAATCTCAACTTCAATATATTCAATTTGTATCACAAGGCATAGTTTTGTTTTTCTCAAATCTTTCATTTCAAACTCGTTTGTCAAATAATCAACTGCCTTTTGAAACTCTATAGGAGTTCCAATGATATTAAGATCATCAACATAAACTGTGATTATAATAAGTTCAGATTCAGAACATCGTATAAAAATATATGGGCAAATAGGATCATTTTTATAACATTCTTGTAATAAATAGTCAGTAAGAAGAATGTACCACATGTCCCGTGATTGTTTCAACCCATATAATGATTAACATAACTTGATCGAATATAGTCCTTTTTGACTTGAATCACGTACTTCTTATATGTTTACTCCTTCATGGATTTTCATATAAATGTCACTATCAAATTAACATAAATATACTGTTACAATATCCATTAGACGCATATTTAACTTTTTATTTATTGCGAGACTTATCAAATATCGAAACATGATTGTATCCACCACAGGAAAATATGTCTCTTCCTAATCAATATTAGGTCTTTGAGAAAAATCTTGTGTGACAAGTCGTACTTTATATCTCACAACTTCATTTTTCTCATTTTGTTTTCGCACAAATACCCATTTATATCCTACAGGTTTCACATCTTAGGGTGTACAGACTGCCGGTCCAAAAACTTCGTATTTTGCTAGTAAATCTAATTCTTTCATTGTATTTTTCTAATTTGGCCAATCTTTTCTATGCTTGCATTCTTCGATAAATTTTGATTCTAGATCCTCTTCGCCTTCAACAATACTTAACGTTACATGATAAGCAAAAACGTCATCGACGATAACTTCATTTCAATTCTATTTTCCTCCAGTCATAACATAATTTATTAAAATCTCATGATTATCAAAATGTTCAAGTGCCTGATCTTATGTCGAAAATAACTCTTCTAGAGTCTTCCCTTCCTTGACATGAATATTGACTAGGGACTTTTCGAGAGTCAAGATATCTTCATTTTGACCATCTTTAAAATTTGCTACTTTTCTTTTACGAGGATTTTTATTTGTGGAACAAATAGGTCTACCACGTTTTGTTTGTGCCTTATTTAATTAGACAATAATTGATCATTCTTCAGGAACTCAATCTTTAAAGGAGTATTAGTAGGTGAAATACGTACACGAACTCAATCTTTAAATGAGCATTAGCAACCGAAATACATGCCTTAGTAATTCTCTTTGGGTCAGCAAAATTGTCTAGCAATTGATTAGCTTAATTTTGAAAATGAATTATCTTTTAAACTTCAAGTTCACTTTACTTTGTTCGAGGATCTAGATAGCACAAAGATAATTTATTTCAGCTAATCTTTTTCAAGCTGCTTATTTTGTCCCTCTAATGTTGGAAAAACTGATTCATCAAAATGATAGTTGGCAAATCATGTTGTAACATATTTCTAGTACGTGGCTCAATGTACTTTATTATAATCCAACATATATTTCTAATCTTCTTTGGGGTCCCATTTTAGTCCATTGTGGTGGAGCAATTGGAACGTAAATCACACATCCATAAAATTTTAAATAGGAAATATTTCATTCATGACCATGAACTAACTGAGATGGGAAGAATTCATGATAATTGATTGGCCTGATACGAATTAACATTGCTTTATGTAAAATAGCATGTCCCCAAGCTGAAATGAGAAATTTGTCTCATAAGCAATGGTCTTGCAATTAATTAAATTTGTTTTATAAATGATTTGGCAAGACCATTTTGAGTATGAACATGAGCTACAGGATGTTCGACATTTACACCAATGGACGTACATTAATCATTGAATATTTCCGAAGTAAATTCACCCACATTATCGAGACGAATAGTCTTAATTGGATTATCTAGAAAATAAGCTCGTATCGAATTACTTGAGCTAGTAGACTCGTAAATGCTAGGTTGCGAGTCGTTAATAAAGATACATATGACCATGTAATGGATGCATCAATTAATACCATAAAATATCTAACTGGTCCACATGGAGGGTAAATAGGTCTACATATATCATAATGTATACGTTCAAAAAATCCAATGGATTCATACCTATTTTTAGCTGGCGATGGCCTGTTATTAATTTGCTCTGAGAGAATACAATGCATGACAATTCATTAGGTTGGAAAATCTTTTAGTTCCTTATCGAGTGTCCATATGAATTTTTAATAATTCTTTGCATCATAATTTAACCGGGATGGCGTAACCGGCTATGCCAAATAGCAAAATTAGTAAATTTCTGGTGTACGATTGTATGTGTTTCAAGTGCACTGATATAAGTGTAATACAAACCAGATGAATAAGTAGGTAATTTTTCCTACACTTTTTATCGGAAATAATATTTGTGAAAAAGAAATATTGTTTATTTTCTTCATTTTTCATCTCAACATGATACCCATTTTGGCGTATATATTTGAAACTCAATAAATTTCTTCGAGACTTAGGAGAACATACTGCATTATTTATGCACAAATTCGTACCTAATAATAAATTAGTTCTTTCAGAGTCTTCAATTAAATTTGTAGTACCTGATATAGTACTAACATTGACTTCATGCATATTCAAATGAAAGAATATTTATCATCTTTAAGTATGGCATGCGTTTTCTGCTAAACACAAATCTCGCTATTTGATAGATGAGCCAACTCGAACCAATTCCATACTCTTCATAATAAAAGAAATATTTATATTAAATTTAAGAACAAAACATGATATAGAAAAATTTAAGGAATAATACATTGAATTCAAAAATATGATAAGGAAAAATTCTAGGACAATATACTGAAGAAACATTAATATAAAACTACTACTCAATAAGAAAATCTACAACATCCAAATAAGTAAAGTTATTTTGTCCGAAGTCAATGTTATCCTCCACATTTATAATGCCACTGCCACCATCATCATCGACATAATTTGCTTCGGCTTTTCTTTGCTTTTCAATGATTGTTAATAAAGCTCAACAAGATGCTTTGATACAAGATAAGTGCAAGACTAATGACATTTGCAGCCGCAACGATGGCACGAATTTTCAATTTTCATTCCATATATTTTTTTGACAAACATATATATTATTCAATATGGTACTATTTAGAAAAATAAATTAAAATATTGGTGTTACAATAATATGAATTTTATATCATTATTCATATTTTGAAATGATATACGCGAATGAAATATTATTGTAAGAAAATATTTAATCAAACATACAGTTTGAGTAAGGTCATGTATTGAAATTAAAGTGACTTAATTATAAAAAAAAATATTTTTCAGTGTACAAAACATCGATTTTAATTATTTGAAAACGAAAGGACGCAATATTTTATATGTGATAACTATGTAAACTAATATTTTTCTCCAATACCATAAACATAACTTACTGGTAATAATAAACCGAAATTCCAACGCATACATATTATAAAAGGTCCAACTGATAATCTGTATTCTGGAAAAATTATAATGTTAACACACCCGATAGCTTAATCCATCATCAGGACAATGATTTTCTAAAACTAGTGCGGCATTTCCTTCCTCGTACCCGTGATTCATTTTTTTTATTTCTTACGAGCATCAATAAGGGCGTAGCCAGAAAATTTGCTAAGTGGGGACAATATAAAAAATACATAAATTTTTATTAAAGTTTAATTTAATTTATAGGTAAATTAATTTTTTAATGGAATCAATTTCTAATTTTAATAGAGACATATACTAAAAATATACTTAATTATCAAAGAAAAAAAAATTTAAGTGGGTTGCCCCCACTAGTTGCCATGTAGCTACGCCCCTGAGCATCAATTACTGTCGCTTTGAAAGTTGTCAAAGGGTAGTCAACACGATCCTCAATTAGCCAAGACAGGTTCTCCACTCCGTCGAAATTAAAACGTTTTTTTCCCTCAAATAAATCGACCATTTTCCTTTTCACCTTCTGTTACTTCCCCACAAGTGCAATAGGCCATTTGGCAAAATCACAAATCTATAAAGAAGTCATCAAAAAAATAATCTGAAAAAAAATACTAAAATTGTAACTAAACTTATCAGTTTATTAAAATAATTTGTGCGCAAGCTTGCTAAATTATTTAGACTGAACTTCCTACGTAGGAGGCAAGCTAAAGAAGTGTCTAAATTTCATTGCCTCCGTGCCAAATAGGTAGTAGGGTGGTCTAATGTTATTGAGTATTTTTCTTAGAAGGAGTACAATTTTTTTTACAATGAAGAGAAAGAAGTTCTCGAGAAAAGAATTGCATGTGTGGAGACAGTGGAGTTGGCAAAAAAGTGTACCAAAACAAGTATTATCAATTTGCAAGAAAATATGTAAAAATAAGTATTTTGTGAAAAACTTGCGCAATTTCATGTCACAATTATATTTTATAAGAAAAAAATGTAAAAATAAGTGTTTTGTAAAAAAAAAAACACGCACAATTTCATGTATTTTCTTTTAAAATTTTGGGTGCCAATTTCTAACCTTGTAAAACTAACACTCTCATAAAATTGTGTTTTTTATGCAATTTTTTTAACAAAACATATATTTTAAGCATTTTCTAGCGAATAGTCAAACACTTGTTTTTGTGTTTTTTTCCGATCATTTTTCAAAAATTTCTTTCTCGTTATTATTGGGGGATGAAACCCCCCCTCAAGAAAAATACTCTGTTAGTCTACCATTGGAGTATATTGTAGTTTATATCGTTATATTGTTTGTCTAACGTTATATTTCTATTGTTATATATTTGTACTTTTATCATTATGTCTTGTAAATCTCTTATGGGAAAAGTCCTCTTAGGACCCTTGTGGTTTGACCCGTTCTCAAATACGTCCTTGAGATTTAAAAAGGCGATAATCGGTCCCCGTGCTTCCAATTTTCACATCTGAGTCCCCCCGATCTGGTTCGATTCGAAAATTCAAAATTCAATCTCGCAATTCAGGTGACAAAAACATGTGAAATTAGTATCTACATGTTAGAGACACTTTGGTGAGTCACCTGGAGTCGATAATCGGCGTATTCGTCATCGAAATTGCGAGATTGAACTTTGGATTTTCGAATCGAACCGGATCGGGAGGACTCAGATGTGAAAATTGGAAGCACGGGGACCGGTTATCGCCGTTTTAAACCTCAAGGACCTATATGAGAACGAGTCAAACCACAAGGGCCCTAGGAGGACTTTTCCCATCTCTTATTTATAAAAAGTCTCTAGGCTATATCTACAAAAAATTAGTAGGGGACATATTCCTTTGTTCATTTCTCAATCACCAGATCTAATGAAGGATTTCCTGTGATGTGATGTACAATATTAAATTAAGAAGAAAATGTTATACAAAATAATTTTTGTGGCTCCCAATCACGAACCGCAATTGGGCCGTCCAGAAACGAGAACAAAATAATATGCATAAGTATGCTGTCTCGTAGTAGGGTCCCTGCAACTTCGTTTTGATGCAAAGACCATCGTATCATCTATGCAATCGTAGATATCGCATGAATGGTCAATGTGAACAGAAATTCACCTATTTATATTGATATCTGTCAATCTTTGTCACACTTTATAGCATCTAATCACTTGGCCCCGTCCATACAACATCTTACCCTCGAAATTAATTATTGTTGCCTTTTTTTGTTTTGGCTGATTATGTAAAAGTTCACCGCCAAGAAAGTATTATAGCTTAATTACAAGCTAACATGATTTGATCTCACCTAAAGGATTGCTGATTACAGGAGCTATATCTTCAATTGAAACGATCGTTACCTTGCACACCTTTTGATCAAGTCCACCGAAATGAAGGAGTGTTGGCAAACTACAATCCTTCTTCAGGACATTAGAAGGGATTTTCACCCGCTAACTAATTGTAAACTTGATATCATTCATTGGAAGCATAACAAGTTGTTCTTTCAGGGTAACAAAATAAGCTATCGGTGGGATAAGCCTTGTTTTTAGGAACTAAAAAAATAATGATTTGCATATGAAGTAATAATGATTTTTTGATATTGGTTTATATGTAAAACGATAATAATTATCAATGAATTAATAAAAGTAATTTCCACTCACAATTTTTTTTAGTTCTTACTGAATTCAATTTGGTTGATTGAGATTATAAACAATGTAAAGAAAGTACTTTCCCCAGAATTTTACTTGGATTTTCCAACGTGAGGAACACATACATATTAAAGTTTTAACTCTATAAGATCAACCGAAAATCAGAGCGTAGGAGGTGTCACGTCCTCGTCCCTAGTTCGTGTACGCATGTACCAATAAGGAACAAGGGCTCTTGCGGATCACAGGATTGTAAAATGTATTGTGTACCATGCGGTGCCCCCACTTAAGTGATGTAAGGATTGGTCTTTTCCTTTATTGATTTGTAATTTTTTTAAATTCCTTTTGTTTTATTTAAAAAAATTATATGTCTTTATGTTATATAATTATGTAATTGACAAAAATTATGTAATTTGGATTATGTAGTAGCCCAAAATTATGTAAATATGTAATTTTGGCGTTAATTATGTAATTTTGACAAAAATTATGTAATTACGTAATTTTAGGAGCATTTATGTAATTTTGGAAAAAAATATGTAATTTTCTTATGTAATTGAAATAAATTATTTAACTAAATAAAATTATGTAATTTAATATAATTATGTAATTTAGCAAAAAAATGTAATACAAATATTTATTAAGCATATTTTGCAAAATTTGGTAGTCGTAAATAATTAAGTAATTTGTATCTATTTACAAATTTATAAATTTCATAGTTAACTACGTATTTTACATATTTTGTATTTGTAATTTAAATTATATCAATATTTTTATTTCACAAAATCGTTATTTTTTTATTTCAAAATTAATTTTAACAGTTATTTATTACTTCATAATGATATTCAAATTTAATAAATTTAACTGAATTAAAATAAAAAAAATTTAAAGATCCAATTTTTGAAAACATGAATTAGTGAAATAGATAATTATTTCATGGGCACCACATGTTACAACTAGACAAGACACCTGGGCAAACTTATTCGATAAGATATATCACATCAACATCACAACATAACCAAAATCTAAGTTCTTAGTGTATTGGGACTAATACTTTTCTCAAAACTATGTGGCAAAAAAATTATGAACATTAGTATCGTTAGTAGTATTTTAAAACTTCTATATCATTGACAAAAAAATGAAAACACATTTATAAAAGTAAAATTTTCCCTTATATTATTATATCATGAGACTACAGAAGCTTTGGACAAACGTCGCGGAGCATCCTGAGGACCTAGTAGCTAAGATTAGACATTGGTAGGGTAAATAGAGATGGGACCTCAAGACCAAAAAGAAAGAGATGGGACCTAGGGTTTCTGTTGAAGAAGTATAGTATCCTGATACTAGGTGTGACGTCACGTTGTAAGGGCTAACGTCATTTTGGCATTTGTGCCTCTTGCGCCTACGTACTTCAATATATTTTTATGTCCTCATGGCAGTAATAAATAAGGCAGTGCTGAATAACCTTGCCTTGGGAAGACAAAGAGCAGGTTAGAATTAAACTAACCTGCTTATTGTGTTCGTGTTTTCTCATTTTAAGCTATTATTTTTGTAGTTTAAAGTTTGAGTAAATATCCTGATGTCCTGATTTATGTCATAATTATTATTATAATTTGTGCTATTTCAAAATTTATTTTGTCCTCTTCATTTTTGTTTAAGTGTTTGTATTAGATTAGCAAACACATCAATCTTTTTAAATGAAATAAAATATGAAATTAATATTTAAAAATAATAATATTTGATAAGATAAGATTCTACTTATAATTATAACTTATATGTAGACCTACAAATAATTTATCCCAAAATATTGTTAGAAAGTAAATCACGTTACATCATTTAAGTTTACTTGTGTTTCATAGCAGATAATAATTTGAAAAAACTGAAAAAACTCGATATTTATTAAATTCAAACAAGAGACCAATTCGTCCAACAAAAATATAGATGGTTACTTCTTCAAATTATATCGTAGGACCCCCATTCACCACTGTGGACCCCACTGAACTGTTTCTCGAGTTAGTGACAGAACTTCCACTCAACATTTCAAATTACATCTACTGACTGGCCGTCAGGTTACAATTAACTTTTTCATCGATATCGAATTTTATTTTAAATATATAATTGTTTACATGATGTTTTTATATTCAATAATTCATAACTTTCTAATTTTTGTCTTAATTAATAAAGCACACCATCTAATATTTTCGTATCTTGGCAAAAAAAATTAGAGTGCCTTTATTTGGATTTTTTTTATTTGGCATTACTATTCACGCAAAATTACCATTTTAGTATCCCAAAAAAATTGCAGAATTGTGTTCTCGGTGAATTTTTCCCGTCTACTGATCTAACAGACGGGTAATATACCCGTCTATACCAATAGACGGTTTTTTTACATGTCTCTCCGTAGACGGTTAAAAAATCCGT
>SOPF01028802.1:0-31332 GCA_012979155.1 Hypericum perforatum | reverse complement strand
GAGCTTAAAATTTTTAGAAATAGAGTTGAGTGACAAATATTTTTGATTTATGTAGTCCATCCAAACCTTGAACTACTGCCTCTCCAACATCCTAACCGTTGGTTCTGATCATTATTTTTCTTTCGATCACCGACTACACGTAATCTTTTTCATTATCTATATGAAAGGGATAGACAATGAACGGCCAAATCTCTTTATGTCGATGTCAACAACGAAAGCTACGCATTCCTTGATGTGCTCATGCTCGATTTTTTTTTTTTTTTTTTATAAACGATGAAGACGAAGGATAAAGTCTTCTAACTCATGATCGATTTATTAATACAATCCCGATCTCATATTGCTAAGTGGCATAAGGTCAAAATATCCTAAAAACATTTCCATGAGCTAATTCCTTTACATAAATGAAAAAAGAAAATATATCATTGAAAACTCACGGGTCGGACAATAATTTTATCGGAAGAACAAAACGTAATGGCCCAAAACAAAACTTGATTATAGTTTAAAAGTAACTTGCTAACTCACCATAAATAATTCACAAAAATAAGCCAGAAGAATAAAATCTCCAACGTTTAGACCAAAAAACTAGATAACTGCATCGACACCACGTCGCAAATTTTGTTTTGTCTTACTAATTAAGCCAAAAACAAATGGCAGAAAAAGTTACTCTTTAAATAATAAATAGTAGACTACGTGCCCCAAATGCCCTCCTACGCAATTTACACGGCTGATATATGTGACACATTTTATTATTTTCATAAAAATCAACTTTGACAAGATAAACCAATCTCCTAAGATTGCCAGTATCACCAACATCCTTCACATAAAGACAGAAATTAGCATTTCCTTGGTATGATTACAATTAAAATACATGAAGTTAACGTCAGAGTATGGATTCCCACGGTTAAGAAACTGTGTGAAAAGGGCAACTTCATTTTCAGCCTACTTACTATCAACCAAACTAATAAATTGGCAATATTGTTTTATTTTAAGCAAGAATTTCAAATTTTGAATTTTTAGTAATACAACATTATTAAATATTTACTTAAAATTTTTTTTCATCATTCAGATCTTACTCAACTTAAATATAGATTAATCAGCTTATTAAATATTTACTTAAATTTTTTGTCATCATTCAAATCTTACTTAACTTAAATATAGATTAATCAGCTCAGTAAATATCAGATACATGCCGTCCAAAATTGACATTAATTATTTTTTTTTCTTTCTCCACCATCCTTATTTCACTTCCACCTTCCCCTTTTCAACATCCATATTTATACTTCATGAATATCCTCCTCCTAAGAAACACACCAACTTCTAAATTTCTCGTGTAGTGTCCTTCGCTAAGCGAAGAAACCAAGATATCATTTTGTGACATAAGTGACATTACATTGGAGAGATGGGGAAGAAACGACGTAGTAGTATAATCCCACCTTCGAAAATATCCAAGAGAGAAACGAGCCAAAGTTGTAATAACAGCTTGGACGTTAAAGTGTTGAGGCCTAAGGTATACATCACCGACAGCTCAAGCTTCAAGAGCCTTGTCCAAGAGCTAACAGGCAATAATATTGAGACGATGGTCCAATCTACGTTGAACCATGTTGAGATCATCACTAGATCGTCCTCGTCCACATCATCACCAACATCACAATCCCTCGACTCGTCGAAGGACGACTCGACACAGTTGGTACGACAGGATCATCATCTTCGGACGTGTTTCGAGGGTGCGACATCGTACGATCAAGTGCTGTCTGAGTTTAGTCCTCCATTGGAGGTTGGAGCTTTGGATTGGCAATTTTTGGATGTTGAGACTTTGCTTCGTGATGCAGATTTGGAAGAAAATCCTTTCTTCTCTGGATATAATCAGTATCATCAGGAAGAGGTCAGCTTATGCGACTACGACTACGAATTTTCGGGCATAGTCTAATATTTTCTTGTTGTTCAGTGATTTTGTCCGATTGATCATTGAACAACTAGAAAATATTGAAAGTATATGTGGATTACTTTCCTTTTACGTATAGTGTTACTTTGTCCATATAGTTTTCTCCCCGTACTTGCTTCGCCTCCTGTACATTTTTGTGTAGAGAATGTATATAGATACTTGTGTATGGTATAAAAAGTTAAATCAGATTTTGCTGTTTTGTGATATATCAATAAGTTAATAGAAGTTGATTGAAAATAGTAAATGATTTGGATTCAAACCTCATAAATGAAAATTTTATCATTAAAAAGAGTCAGTTTGTTTAAAAATTTATGAGCATATCAGTGTGCCCTCGGAATTTTTTTTATATACTGCTTGCATATCAAAGAAATCTTGTATCTCCCTCCAACCAGATAGTTGAAGTCTATTTAATTTAGTTACTCGCAAACCATACTCTTTGAAATATTCCTTCGAGCTCCTTTATTGCAAATGGACTTATTATTGAACTGTTTGTACAGTACAGCTTACAAATCAGTAAGCATCTTAACAGAGCATTCAGAAATGAAACCAAAACAATTTTTATTTTCACATGCTAACAACCTTTATATGGATGGTCCTTGAATCTCTGCATTGCTCCTGGAATGTCTCAACTATGATACAGTAATCAATATGTTACTCGGGCGGGCGCTACGACGCATTGATGCTACACTGTATACTTTCGATCCCCTTGGAGCCTGGGCTCCGTGGATTACTGGTTTCTTCTGCACTATGGGAAGCAGAGATTGGAACTTCTAAAGATTCGCCGTCTATTAGTTCGCTAACGGGATTCTTTTCGTATCTCTTGAACGCGCCTAGCGCTCCCAGGAATCCTTCATGCCGTAGGTACATTGCTTTAACCTCTCCTTTGGACCTGCACAAGCAGAAAGCAGTAAAAAAAGTAAGGTAACAGTTACTAGAGTAAAAAGTGATAGGTTAAGCTAGAACAGTGATATGCAAAGAGCAGAATAAGTGGTCAACTGAAAATTATTTACCAATTCCGATAATTTTCATTTTTGAGAATTCAAATTCTATGTTCAAGCTCTAAACAAGAACAAGAGAGTGAGTATAAAGCCATGAACTTCCGGAACAGTCAAAATGGAAATCCAGAGAACATCCTGAGGATAGTTACCAGTAATTAACAGCGACCGAAATATCATTCATAGTATATGAGCGTCCTCGAATGAAAAATCCTCCGAAAAATATCTTCTTTAGCCCAAATCGAACTGCATTTAAGTGTGCAATCTACAATGGAAAGGGGACAGTAGGCTGTCATAAAATGTTGACGAAAACTGCAAAAGACACCACAGAAGGTGGGGAAAAACACATTTAATCTTCGAAGTCCATTTTCCGCAAGTGCATCAAAGAAATGAGTAATATTTTGGAAGGTACCCAGCTAAATTTAGGCGACTTCATTTGAAATTGGAAGATAAGCGAAAGATTGAAAGGAAATGAGTGTATCAAAGAAAGAAGCAAGACAAGGAATACAACTGTGGGATTCCAGGCTTCATCCCACTGCTTGCATTTTTACTAGAGCAGGAGAAAAATGCAGCACAAAGAGCGAGAAAAAACTACGAGTATCGGGGTGCATGGTCAGGGATATCTGCATGAAAAGCAAAAGACAGTTGTACCTTCTAGGTTTAGAAATAGCACAAGGGTCTTCCTGATTACATGTGATTGGCAAATATTGTTTTGCTTATTTAGGTTAGGAGTGCATAAGCTGGCTCGGACAAAGATCACGACACATCCCTAGTTGTTTCGCTGCATAAGATGCCCTTCTGAAACTTACTTGCCCTATGTTGTTTGAAATCATCCTAAGCAGAGATCTTGCGAGATCTTCAGGATTGTAATCTTCAAGCTCTTTGCTGTCACTTACTGCCTTTCCAAAACTCGAAGCGATATTTGTTGATGCCAGACCAATCTGTAGCAAAGGAAAAATGTCATTATGAAGCAATCGAGGATGCAAAACAATGAAAGGGATTTTGATCAAGATAAACCAAAATAACTTTTACAACCCAACGAGACAAAGAAAGAACATGAATCAAACTACCTTTAAGTAATTTGTTCCACCATATATATCGCCAACAAGCATGTCTATCGCCCTGTTGTTTCCCCGTTGAGTTAATTCTAGTAATTGGTCAAAGCTGATGCAAGATACCAGCCAGGTTATGGTTTGTCAAAAGACGAGAAGGAATCAACATCCCAAAAAAACCTCAAAACATCAAACTACCTTTCGCATTTTGTTAATAACCTTCCCAGACCCCAGAATGTTCCTCCTCCAGCACTAGTTCCACTAACCCTCTCATATTCCCTCTCTCCGTCGACCTATAAAGGCACAAACCCAAGAATATTAGCAAACAGTAACTAATAGATTGATCTCATAGCAGATGACTAAGAGCTACAGCTATACCTAAACTGAACTTTAAGAAATACCTTGATCATGCTAACACCAGATCCGATATTAACAAGCAGAAATGGATACAAGTCATCATGATCAATCTGTACGGGTTCCTCCTGACCTTCCCAGTAGGTAAAAGCTTCATGGTGGACTGTCTATCTCAAAAATAGTAAGATCAGTGGGACCCAAAAGCATATCAAACAAATGGAAGCTAATTAGCAAAACTTTGATAGATATTCATCCATCATGTTTGTGATAGTTTTACAATTATCAACAGAATTAGAAAACACATGCAAAAAAATGTCTCAAATCCTCAGAATTTCAATACCAATTCCAATTCACCATGCTGATTCTATCTATGACCAAATACAAAAGACAGAAATCTCTCCTCCGACTCTTAATCAAGCACAATATCAAATCAATTTCTCCGACTGTTAGAATGTCCGAAACGATGATAAACAACACTCCTAACACAAACTGGCCATGTGCTTCTGCTTTGACATGAGAAGAGATACTCACAAATGTGATTTTCATGTTACAGTTCGATTTACCTTCAGCAAGAAATTTGCTCCTGCAACAAGACAATCCATTTCATCTTCCTTGTCAAGTACAATTCCGAGCTTTTCTTTGAAAAGATCGGAAAACTTGTGTGCCCCACCTCCGGTTGCCTGTACATAAATACCATCAAATTAAGTATATGGTATGTCTTAATATATATGCTGATATCTGAAACATGTCATTTCCAGAAGATAATAAGCTGATAGTGTTAAACTACCAGAACATAATGGTGACCAAGTTCCAAAACCTCCAAGTTAAACTGTTCGCAACTTCGAAGAGGAAGATGTTGTCAGGACAAGTTTAATAGTTCCTATCTGATTTCAAAGTATCTCCTGACTACTATGAAACAAGGTACACTTCAGTGAAACAGATGAATCGCACACCTTGATAACGTATTTTCCATCTGCTGGATGGTGAATCTGAGAACCTGTAGTTCAAGCGCCTTAGGGAGACTGTATAATTAATGAGATCAAAATAACATTGCAACCACTATCCTGACATATACGCAAGGATAGAAATGCATACCGTCAACGTAAAGTTTCTCAGACTTAATAAACTTCAAGCACTCGTCTATCTTGCTCGTCTCAAACATAGCAAAATTGAGAGATCCTTGAATGACGCGACAGTTGCTCTTACAAGTGGACAGTTTAACACTGTCGTTAAGGTACCTATTCTCCTTGCCATCGCAAGAGTCGTCATTACTTCTTGAGAAGTAAACCAGCTTTATTAAAGATCCTGAAAATGAGTATTTAGCATACTACATCAGTATTAATAACAGGATGACCCACATTCCGGAACTCCTCTTATGGCCCACCCAAAACTACAATCAAATGACTAGCATAAAGCACACATCGTGTCAATGAACTTCACCAAACAGTTCATCAATAGTTTAACCCTGCTGCTGATATGAGCATCCTTTGGAGACACTGAAGCCCGAACGCATTCGAATCCATGTAATTATGCAAGCACAACGAGCAATAGGTCTCGTTAGAGCAATTGACTCTCCATATAAGAATTTTTATATCCTGGCTAAAATGTTTAACTCGAGTGGATTATCCGCACTTATAAAAAGTCCCAATACACTTGCCACTTAAGGACTCGGGATTGTCTCCGACAATTAGTACCAAGTGGATCATAAAATACTAACTCGAAGAACAATTACTCATCATAGAAAAAAAAACACACTGATGTAATAAAATAAATAACTATGGTACTAAGAAATAACGAATACCAGAAACAACAGCTAAATTTTGTAAAAAAAAAAGAAGAGAAAAACTAACTAAAAAAAGAAAGAAAAAATTAAACCAGCCGCCCACCTACCTCCAATGTCAAGGGCCAAATGAGAAATTCGAGCAGGTTCCGAGTTTCCTTCACCTAAATTTTCCTCCTTTCGATCCATTCCGACCTTCCTCCCAAATGGGTTCTTGTAATTTCCCCAAGATTCAATCACCCACCAAACTCTCAATTATCTGTTAAAAGATCATACATGGTTCTTACGAAATATAAAAATCAATAAGTGACGGCTGGTCTACAGAGAGAGAGAGAGAGAGAGAGAGAGAGAGAGAGAGAGACTATGTAGGTGATTGGTCTGATAGGGGTATAGACTGGGATTATTGTGTTTCTTTTTCTTAATTCGGTTTGAATTTAGTCATATACTTATAAAATGTATCAGAATTATCCCGTAGTATAATCTAGTTATAATAAAATAATTTCATGAAATCATCATGTAATTAAATAAATTGAATTCCTTCAATCATGATAAAATATCCACCAAATGGACCATCCACTGCCGTCCTCGAAACCAATTTCCAAATATTCGAAATGATTTTAATTCTTCTTTTGGGGTTTGGTTTCTTCTGCTTTGACTTCTGAAAAAATGGCGCCTAAAGCACTACTTTATTTATCTTTCTAAATTGCATGATATTTTTCCTAAATTATTGAGCATTACTTTTGGATTGTTGTATAATGAAAAAGATAGATTGATAACATATTAAATCGGTAATGACCAATCATAAATTCAGACCTCTTTATTAAAGTTACAATACCATTTTTTGTACGTATATCCAGTTTGTTGATTGCTTTTTAAAGTAGATTTTATTTGAAATATAAAAATGCAATCAACCTTTTGTATAATCCCTCGTGATAATTTCGTAACACGAGGTTACGAGTAGTAACTTTATTAAAACTCTACCGAGTAAAAAATATTAAACATCCTAATTCCTCCCAAATTACAACCCACCCTTGCTCTTAAACCATGATATACCTTAAACTACTCACCGTTGAATGAATTAAAAGTTGGAGAATCTCGAGGCTAACTGGCCTTCTTTACTTTGGTTTCTAAAAATTTACAATCGTGTTGAAAAATTATTAACAGTTGAATAAATTAATGGAAGAAAATAATTAAATTGCTTATGCCTATTCAGGCATTATTAGAATTTAAGCCCATCATGCAATTTTGACACTTATAATTGAAAGAGAGCACGCAAGATATAGTGACACCATTTTCCCCAAGTTATTGAACTTCAGGTCCAACCTAGAGTATTCAATATTTTCGTCCATTATTGTCTAGTCGAATTATTTTTTTCATATTCCGAAAAAAAAAAAATCTGTCTTCATCTAGCCCGAGAGCTAGAGGGAGCCTAAGCCCGCACTAAAAACCCAGGCCAAGAATTGGAGTTAGTCGCACACTGGAGCCAGCCCAGCCCCAACCGGAGCCCATGCGTGAGCCCAGACCAAGATGTAGCTTAGCAATTGACCAGCTTGACCCAAGATCAAGTCCAGCCTAGCCCCAGATCGATCCTATGTTAGGCCCGCTACAGAGAAGCCCAGCCCAAGATCGATCCCGTCCCAGGCCCAGACCAAGATCAAGACTCAGCCAAGTAAGTGTAAATATTAATATATTATTCAGTTTTTTAAAAATTATTTCACGGAGATTGAATTAAAGCACAGCACATATACCACTTCTGTGTACGAGCTTCAAGATTTGAATCTCCTGGTAATAATCAAATGTTATTGGAAATGCAACATGAGTTATTTATGTAGCTATTTATTACCACAATAATGTCATTACTACAAGAAACATCATCTTTTGCGAGGATCGGAGAAAAAAAATATTTTCAATTTTTTAATTCGAAGAATTCTGCACATTTGAGGAAACAGATCTTATGTCGTTAATACTTTCTCAAAGATGATAATATTTAACTTAGGAGGAGCCGGTGAATTTGCGTACGTACAACGATTTTATTGATGGACAATAACATATTACGTATTAAAAAAATTGCAATCTCATACAAGGCATCATCGGAGAATTATTCTCTAATATTGGTACATGTGTTTGACCATGCCTTTATTCTTTAATGTTAGTACTTGTGTTCTTTGATATTGATACATTTGTTCGACAATATTGGTATCTTTGTTCGGCAATATTGGTAACTTTATTCTCTAATATTGGTACCTCTATTATGCAATATGGTCCACCGATGTTTTTGAGGTGTAATTATTTTGAAGATAAATCGGAGAAGAGGATGATTAGCGGAGATGATGGTAATTCAACGAATAGGATGGTCAGCAGAGACGATGGTTCGATGAAGAAGATGGTCAGAGAAGATGATGGTCCAAGAAGATGAAAGGTGACTAATTTTGGTTGTAATATTTTGGAGATGTAATTATTTTTAGAGATTTTAATTTTTTAATGTTAGTGAATTACTAATTTAATAGCATGATTTAAAGAATTTTGTGATTATCTATTTAATGGTTTTCTACTTTTTAGGATTGTAATTAGTTAGTAGTATATCAATTATATCGTGTTGTCTACCACGGAGAACTCCGCTGAATCTGACTTGGTTCCCTCCTCGTGTGAAAGAACAACGAGCAAAAGGAATGTGGAACATTATGACACGACATTCTATATGCATGTTATTATAACACGCTATACCTTTTTTTTCCTATAGGACATGTCATTTTCTAACTAGCATACCAGTTTTTTTTTCTTTTCATTTTCCGTTTTCTTCATACTTTTCGAATACATACCCCTATTCTACCCGAGACAAAATAAAATACATATCAACAATATCACATAAATTGTTTTTTTATCACTCTTAAACAATATTCTAAATAATCAAAATTACTAATTTTCTGGAGTAAAAAAAAAAGTCATTTTGGATAGAGTAGCAGTTCATCGACTATTAATTTTGTTACCCATTGTTACAAACTAGTGAAGTGAATTTATTTTTAGACTATATAAGTAGTTATTTTATAGAAAACTATAAAAAAATATTTCCAATGGATCTTTTCGAGTCAATATTGACATTTAATTCTTACCACATTTTAAAACAAATCTTATCTTGTTAAAGTAGTAGTCAATTTAATTCATTCTAAAAAATAGTAGTCAATCTAGTTCTTCTAAAAAATAATAGTCAACCATAATAATAAATTCTCATATTTATTCTTTCTCTATATATACACACACATATGACATTATAAACCAAAAACTAAACAATAAAAAATACAATATTTGACTATCAGGAAAATTAGAACATGATGCCTAATTTGGGCATTAGGCTACCATCATTTGTCATTATTATGTTGTACCTTTTTCTTAGTGTTTATTCAATTTATTATGTCTCTTCTTTGAATGCCAATCAGAATGTCCATGAAATCAATGAGCTCGAAAGGATGAAAATCGTAAGAGAATATCTCCGAAAGATTAACAAGTCCGCAAAGAAAACTATAAAGGTATTTTTATTTATTAAATTACTAATTTTCAACAAAATTATATATATCTTGACATGTTGTGTACCATATTATTTTTGGAAGATCCAATTATATTACTCCAAAATGAAATACCAACCGTACCGAAAGATAGGGGAAGTAACACCTATACATGTATACACCATGATAATATTGTCGTATGGAATTAACACCTAAGATTTATCACATAAATGATCACCAAGTATTCAAGACACCACGGAAAACCCTTTGTTATTTTTCTTATTACTGTCTTAACTAGTATTTGATGTTGATTTTGTTTTTTATGTAGAGTCTACACGGTGACTTGATAGATTGTGTTTTATTTCATGAACAACCTGCTTTCAATCATCCTCTATTGAAAGGAAAAATATCAAAGGTAATGGAAAGTTTTGTATTGGATGAAATAAATATTATAATATTTAATTTTAATTGATATATTTTTTCATATTCTTCTTATATCCAATATTTGTTTTGAGAATCTTATATCTAATAACTAGGTGCCACCTAGCTTCAATTCAACCGACCCTCACCCTTTTCAAATGTGGAATAAAAACGGTGAAACATGTCCTGAAGGAACAGTTCCAATTAGAAGAATAACAGAAGACTACGTTTTAAGAGCTACTCAAATTGAAAGATTTCGTATGAAACATAACCGATTTAGCAATGATGACCCGAGTACCCATGAGGTTAGTTCAAAGATTGAACTTGTTACATTTTTGAATGTTCGAATTATTAATTTTGTTGTTGATTTTTACTTATTACATCTCATATTTGTTGAATTTGTTTATGTAGGTAATTTAACTCCATGCTAAGTTTGGTTCCAAAGTTTTTTTATTTCCAGTACGAGCTCATTTGTATCTTACGTGATTTATACTAGTTAGAGTTATCTACAATTTTACAATATACTAACTTTAGTTATTATGAAATGCAAATTGAGATAGCAATAGTATGAAGACCAAATTCAATAAACATAGTATTTTATAATCTATTTTTCCCAAAGGAAAGAGACAATATTTGTTTTTGTCTAATCAAAGAAACAAGATGGTTCTCCATTTTAAATGGCATTTTTTTATATCAATATATTCTTTATTTGGTACAGTATGCAGTCGCGCGTTCTCCTGTGGGTGTGTACACTAGATCAAAGGCAGGTCTTAATGTTTGGGCACCCTACGTTCAACAAACAGGCGAAACGAGCATAAGTCAACTTTGGGTTTTGGCCGGGGCCGGCACTGAATACTTAAATGTTCTTGAAGCTGGTTGGCATGTACGTATTTGTATACCTAATACTAGTTGGTTTTCAACAAAATTGACTATTTTTTTCACAACTTACATTTTTTTTTTGATAAGTAAATTGTATTCATCAAAGAAAAACCGCCAAAGTAGCAAGTTAACACACTTGCAATATGTTACACCTGAAAATTCCCGTAAGCAATAGCCGCCTATAATAACCTATTGAAAAACCATAAGCCCCGCGCAACAAGTCGACATCCAACTCACAAAAACTCCAATGAGAACACTGACTAGAAAACATCCACATCTATTGCCATCAGACCTTGTAAAAACCCCTCGAAAATGGCTCTCTTTAACGAGGGAAAAAACCCCTCGAAAATTCAAGTCAAAATAATCATAGAAGGGGTTTTCTTACCCTAATACCGGCTGCAGCTTGCTTGATGGTGTTTAGAACACTTGCTTCATCTCCGTTCCAAGTTAAACCTAGCTGCTTCCCGATGTCCAGGATCTCAACTTACATTTAATATATACACTCATAGTAACTTGAATTCAAAATGAGTTAGCTCTTAACGAAAATGGAAGAAGTCTTACGAGAATTGATTAGTAAATCTATTTTCCAATAAACAAAAGTGTCAAAGAAGAACATAAATATTAAATCGATCAATGTTGGGCTATGGCATTGATCGATTTTTAATTTCTTACCTAGCTATCTGTATTTGCAGGTCTTGCCTGAGCTATATAACGACAGCCGCACTCATTTTTTTACTTTCTGGACGGTAAGTATCCATGATCTAATGTTGTTTTCATCATCATGTCTTAATTATTTTCCCACACGACTTATATTCGGTTGATTTAATATGTATTTTATTCTTCTTAATTATTTCCTTTTCCATATAAAAACCAGAGTGCCAATTACAGAAACGGATGCTACAATGTGGATCCGAGCTGCCCTGGCTTTATTGAGACTCATAATAATTTTCATCCTGGAGTCGTACTTCCCGATGCTCTCATATCCCATTATGATGGTCATCAACGTGTTTTGACTCTGTCAATTGAAAGGGTAAACAATTATAGTTTTAACACAATTTCTTCCAAACTGCACTTCCTGATTGTTGGGTGGGATCAATTTCCAGCTTTTTAGTCGTGTTTTACGATAATAATTTAACTATTTTAATGTTTTGGTCCTCCGATTATTTTATGTTTGTAACTTTTTTCTCTTTATTTTTGAGTTATTAATAAATGAATAATTATGAAAATACCAATCATTAGATATTTCAGCTCAATCAAATATTTTTTAGATTTAAACAAAATTCACGTCCGACTAAAGTCTAGATTTAAGTTAATTGTTACACAATTCTTTTTTGGAACAATAAAATAAGTTGTCTCTTTTTTTCGACAGAACTCAAACGGAGATTGGGTATTATTTTTGCATTCTAGCCGAGGCCCAACTCAACTTGGATACTGGCCGGCCGAGATATTGACCCTCCTGAGAGGTCCGGCAACTAAGTTAGAATTTGGCGGAGAGATTAAAAACTTAAAGCGTCGTGGTCTTCACACTCAGACCCAGATGGGAAGTGGGCATTTTCCACTAGAAGGATGGAGGAGGGCTGCTTATGTGGAAAAGATAGAGTTTGACGGTCAAAGTGGTGGAACCCTATCCCTACACGCTACACATCCAAGCTGCTATGATGTTAGTGCCACCGGTCGTCCGGAGTTGGGACTTTCCTTCTTTTTTGGAGGACCTGGAAGAGGACCTCAATGTCCTTAAAATGATATTTCGAGTATTTTATTCGTGAAGTTAGATAAAATAAATAAGTTTATATGCTACACATCATAAAAAATGTTGGCGATATAACTTTATCTATCAAAATAAAGTACATGTATTTTAGTTATGTGAATCTCCTGAAGGTCTTGGTATTTGCACTGGATATCAGAAAAAAATGAGAAGGAAAAATACAGAAGAAAACAGAGCTTATTTTCGTAATATCAAGATTAGAGTAACCAAAGATGAATGAGTGAAGCATTTCCGTTTAGTAGTTTCGAGTTGAAGAGAAGGTCAATTTTGGCAAATTATTAATAAAAATTTTGGACATAAAGGATTCGATTTTTCAAACTAACGGACTAAAAAACCGTGAACTATAACTTCCACTGCAATATTTTAATATTAAGAACCTACGAATTACGAATTTCTTCTCCAATCTAACAAATGCATTTGATGGAAAACGTTTGTTCCTTAATGGTGAAAATATTTGGTTACGTATGTCGACAATATTTGTACCTTAATGGTGGAAGAGATACCACATATTGAGGTTTAGATATAATGAAATTTGGATTATCAGGTTATCAATTTAACTATATTTAAAAAAGATTCAAAATTCCTTGACGATGGTGAGATTCAGAATATTGGTCATATTAATTAGAAGTTTGGCATAATTAGATGACAAGTAAGAGATCATAGAGTAATTTTTTTAAGGAGGTTTGATTCTTCGAAAACGATGAAAATGAGATTCTACATAAAAAATTTATTTGCTTAGAATTTGCACGAAATTGTAATTTTTTTCCTGATATTTTGGATCACAACAAAAAAAAAATCGTTATTTTGGATCAAAAATGCAAGATTTTCTACAATTTTGTGAAAACCACTTTTTTTTGATTTTGTGTTGGAGCCACCAAACCCAAAATACGCGCTCGACTTATTAATCGGTTAAACTTGATCCATATTTGATTCAAACTTGAAATAATGATATTCTAATTATGTTGATTAATAGCCTTGGCTAAACATGATAAGTTGATAAAATATTTTTTTTTGCTTAAAAAATGGGAGTAAGATATATTTAACAGATTGTAAAGTAATAATTAAAAAGTTGTTGGTTAGGTTGTGCATGAAACCACACAATATATTAGGATTTCAATTTGAACTAACTTCATATATATATATATATATATATATATATATATATATATATATATATTATATAAAGCCCAGCCAAAACCCAAATACCCTCCTTCCAAACAGTATCTTACCACCCCCAAACAGTAACCAAACCGTAGGTATATTTTTTTAAAATTTTGGGCTTACCAAAACGTGCCGTAATTGACTCATAATTTCAGAAATTTCATAAACGGTTTCAAACAGACACCAAACCACGAAACCGCTAAACCATAGTTTTCCAAAAAATCACGAACTCGATAATTTGAAAATGGACATTTTAAATTCTTCGGTTTCGGTGTGAAAAACCACACAAAAACTATCACACTGCCCCGATTACACCCTTTATTTATAGCACACAACTTCTAGACACCCAGACAAGACGGAAGCCTTAAGAGGCTGGAGTTGGTAGGAAAAATCATTGGATGACAACGCCTTGATAGTCTCTTCTCTTAACTTTTTTTTTTTTGAATACTCAGGTATCCGGCCCAGCCTATTATGGACTTTCAACAGGGCCGACTATTCCTGTTCGAGGCGGATCCCGGGGTTAAGGTTTTAAACCTCTCCCAACGCTGTTCTCTTAACTTACCTAAGCTAAAACCCATCCCTCCACAGAGGCGCAAAAAGTCTCAATTACACCATTCACAGCACGGCTCTCTCTTATTTTCTATATTAGCTCTTATTTTTTAACCTAGTTGTCTCTACAAGAATATTTATGTTATACTATTTTCACGTCAATGTTTTTTAATATATCTAATTGTTTTGAATTTAGGTATAATTTTGAACAAATTTAAAAATATTAGTTTATTTCCGAAGTAACAAAAAATAAATTTAAAAATATAAAATTATATAAAATAATTTAAAATTACAAATACATAAAATTACAAATTACATAATTACTTGCAAAATTAAAAACAATTATTAATAATTACAAAACCTAAATTATGTTATATTTTTTAAGGATAGCTTAATTTAGATTTGAAATCCTAATAACAATTTTTCTAACACCAACCATTTCTTGGTACATTAAATGCACGTATAATAAATCAAGTAATTAAAAGAGTTATTATGAAAAATTGAAGAACTAACTAGAAGTTTATTATTAAAAAACAATTCTGTGAAATTTGGAAAGTTACTATAGAAAATTGAAAAAAGTAAATGTATGTATGAAAATAAATTCAAAATTTGATTTTGATAATTCTACCAAAATTAATAATAAAAATCGTCGGAAATCAATAAGTCAAAAAACTTAATATAATATAATAGATTATTGGATACAATAATTTTACAAATTTATTTTAAAAAATATTCAAATGTAATAGTACAAAATGATACAAAAATATTTTTAAAATTTTTAAAAGAAATTTATCGAAAATTTTTTTTAAAAAAAATTGTGTGACATCAGACTAACAACGAATAACCACGGTGGCGTGAGATTGCAACGCACTCCTCTGACACACTGGAGTTGTGTGTATCTGTAACTTCTCGCATGAAGGCCAATCAACGACCACCACGTACACAGCTGGAGAGTGCACGCTCTGATACTGTTGGTGGTTTTACACAGGGACGGATTTAGAAAGTTTATACTATAGGGACAAAATATTTATATAATTTATATTCTAGGGGCAAACTAATCAATATTAATGAAGAAAAACTGTTTCTATTAAATATATAGCTATAAAAAAAATTAACTGGAGGCAATATGTGGAGGCAATTGCCCATACAATAAAAATTTATAAGTATATATTTAATAGAATTTTTTTTTGTCTCCATTGATATTAACTAATTTGTCCTCACTATAGTCTTTTTATTCAATTTGCATGAATTACATAAATAATTTGTTCCGTAATATAATTTTCCTGGATCCGTCCCTGTCCACATCTTATAAAGTATCTCCGTCCTTGGATGTCTGCCTCGACATATGATGTGGCCAAAGATGAGTGGATTAAGTTGCCTCACATGGATACAGAGGTTGTGAAGGGATAGGTTGTGAAAGTTACTTCCCTATCTGGGAAACTTTACGTCTTCCGTCTGTATCATTACAGAGGAAAAGTGTTGGTTAAAAAAATTTTGTATATCCAAACATTTGATCCTGCCACGTTGACGTGGGGCACAGTATGTGAGTTTCATTTACAGTTAAATGAATGCGTATCAAACCCGAAGGTAGCAAGACTAGTCGGAAATGTCCATGTATGCAGAGAAGCTGCAGCGATTGCGAACGAGAAATGTCAAAAGATTGCCGACTTGCCTGTTGGCGGTTGTGATGTGCACAATATGTTGGCATGGAATAAGCATTTGGTATTCTATACGACGTACTTCACGGGAGATATAGACATGGAGCGATGGTTTGATTTTGAGTCCATGGAATGGTCCAATTTGAAGTCGCCAAAAAGGAACGACTTTTTTTTAGGGTAAAACGCACACATTATATTATAAAGATCGCAAGTACAAGACAAGACAGCCAATCAGAAATTGAAACCGATCCAACGAGTGCAAGGAGGCACATGACGGAGAAGGTGAGCGATCGAAAAGGTACTAAAACCATCGATTAAGGCGGAAGCTACTGAACCGAAGTTCAGTATAAAAACCTCAGGACAAAGTTGAGAAGGCAACTGAATGTATACAAGATACACTCAGCAGAGAGCCAAGGTCGATGCGAAATGACCGAGACAAATTCCTTCTCCCACATCCATTGGACAAGCAGCATAACCCAAAAGGAAAACAGAATCGGTCGAAACCGAAACAAGCAACAACTAAGGAAAAGCGAAATTCCGACAAAGCCAACAAACAGACGAGACCCGGAAAAAAAGACATAAAGGCCCAACAAGCAAAATAGCAAATCTACAAACAAAATACATAATGGCCCAGCAAGCAATATACAAAGGGGCTCATCAAGCACAAGCCCAACAAGCAAAAACCAAAAGGGGTGTAGGCCAGGCCACAGAGGAACGACCTCCAAGGAAGCGGCAGACGACAGGGACCCATCGACCTCCCCGACTTCCCCCGACAATGGCCAGTACAAGTCTAAACCCCTCCAGTAGCTGGAAGTCGACTTGGACGAACTTGGAGGATGGACTGACCCGGGTAGCGGTGGCTGACGGCGGCGGGCTGCGGACTGGCAAGGACGGCGGTTGGCTGGCACGGACGAGCAAGGTCGAGCTCCGACCTCACATGGGAGGCGGCGGTGGGTGGCGACAGGCTGTAGACTGGCACGAACAAGCACGGGCGAGCTCCTGGCAGACACAGGCGGCAACGATGGACTGCAGCGGGTTGCGGATAGGCATGGGCTGACATGGGCGGCGATGGTGGACGGCGGAGAAGCCCTTAACAAAGGGGGGGGGAGACGAATAGAAAGGAAAGCTCCACTCCGAAAGAGGTTGATGGAAGAGAGAGGAAAAAGAAAGGAGTTGAAGGTGTAAGAGAGAGAAGAGATAGGAAGGAAAATTGAAGGAAGTGGTGGACGAGGATGGAAGTTAACAAAAATATCTTAAGGTCCATTTCCCAAGTCAAAAAAGGTCGACTCTCATTTGGAAAATATCTTGAAGCCCATTTCCCAAGTCAGAGAAGGCCGCCTCCTTCTCTGCCCATGTCCAATCTATTTGTGCCGCGGAAATTTAGTCACCTTATTGTTTAACATAAACTGTCATTCGAATGATACTGATGGTAAGTATGTGGAATGAAACTTCTACTCATGTGAAATCAACAACCGGTGTGGCTGCATTAGTTGTTAACACTTCTACTCTTTATATATCGACTGTACACTGTGAAAAAAGTGTTAGTTAATTTTGTTAAAATAATGCATGTAACCAGTTTCAAGAGTGTTTAATTGGTCACCGCTACCGGTCATCACCCATGACTCAAGCTCATCTCGTATTCTTCTTCGTACGTAGAGTGCTAAGACTTGCTTTTGATCTAGTGTCACGGCCCACAGGAGAACGTCCAACTTCATGCCGTAACAAATAAATAAGGCTAAATTATTCTCAGGTCCTTATCTTATGGTCGAAATTATGGTAGAAATTTTGTATAATTTGAATTAAATATAAAGTCCTTATTTTTTGAATTAATATTGATCTCGAGTCACTAAAAATGACTGAGTATAATGTCATACTTTTTTTATCACTAAAATGATTAAAACATCCCTAAAAATTTCAAAAAAAAAAATATCGTAAACCACTAGGAATGGATTGGTACCTTCTTCCGATTAAAAAAAAACTAATCGGAAACCTAATGGAAAACTAATCGATTCTTACCTTCTTCAATCTCTTTGGCAACAACTCCAAAAACCCAAAACCCATGAATTCTTCAGTGACCATCTTTAAAATTCTTGACTATCATCTTCCATGACTAACAATAACAACGCTAATGGCTCCTCCCGACAACCCCTTCATCTTCCATCGATGACGACCCGTTGGTTACCGAGTACAAGGGGACCCGCAGAAAAGACGATGAAGCCCACCCAATTAGTAGGCGACAAGACTTCAGAATTGCATCTTAATCAAATATAATCAAGTTCTTATAAAGCTCACGAGCCACATAATTTGAGGTTCTGCAAGTAGTATAGAGGATGACTCCCAGCTTCGACTCTTTATTTTCCGGTCTGGAAATCGGAAATCTCGCGAGGTAATTTCCCTCTTCAAGCCGCTCAAAACCCTAGATCTTACAAAAGCCTAGTGTCGTCCAACCGAAGGAACCATGTCAGAACGTGGCAGAGAGAGGGGCGAAGAGCGCGGCGGTTTTCGGGAGAGGCAGAAGGCTTATGTGGAGGCGAAGGGCTAGAGGTGTTCGAAACCAGCCAGAGCCGCTAAGCTTTTCCCGAAGCGGACCGGGAAGCCAGTGGTCGCATCTCTGGTGGAGTCGTCGTCGCCAAAGGTGTCGTGCATTGGGAGGGTGAGGTCACGAAGGGACAATTGTTGGAGAATGAGGAGCCGGCAGCGGTCGAAGCGGTTACCAGAGCTAGAGAAGTCGAGGAAGGCCGTGTTCTTGGAGAAGTTCCTGGATTTTCTGTTTTTGCTGTTCAAATGTTTAATGTTTAAAATTTTCTGGGTTTAATGTTTTTGCTGTTCAAATGTCAAAGGTTGAAGAAGGTGTCTTTTATTTTTTATTTTATCTAAGGATATTTTAGTCATTTTAGTGATAAAAAAATTGCTGACATCATCCACAGTCATATTAGGGACCCGAGATCAATATTAATTCAAAAAATAAGGACTTTATATCTAATTCAAATTATTCAAGGAGTCTACTACAAAAACGACCATAAATAAGGGACCTGAAAGTAATTTACCTAATAAATAATTTAGTGAGAGAAAAAAAAGATCTCATCTGAAAATTGAGAACCACGCGTATAAATCAAGAATTTTGTTTGTTTGATTAGAAAAAAAAATAAAACAGTGAGTATCCATGATTTAATATTGTTTTCATCACTATGTGTTAATTATTTTTCTATAAGACTGAATTCAGTTGATCTTGTTTATATTTTATTGTTTTATATAAAAATCAGTGACCACCAAAAAAAAATATAAAAATCAGAGTGACGGTTACAAAAACACGGGATGCTACAATCTGCTATGCAAGGCTTCATTCAGACCCATAATCAAACTGTAATTGAAGGCGCCTTTTCTAGTTCTATCATATCCACATATAATGGTCCTCAGCATGATATTATCTTATCCATTTAGAGGGTAAAATTACAATGTTATGACTATTTGTTCCAAACGACACTTTCTAATTGTTGGATGGAACCAATTTCTATCCTTTTAGTTGTGTTTTATTATAATAAATTAACTATTTTACGATTACATCGAATTGCGAGATACAACTTATTTTTTTGCCCTTCATTCACCATGTTTTTATGTCGGTAACTATTTTTCTCTTTTCATTTTGAGTTGTTCATAAATTAATACTTATGAAAAAAAAACAAATGATTATATATATGTATGTATATATATATATATATGTATGTATATATATATATATATGTATATATATATGTACATATATATATGTATGTACATATATATGTATATATATATATATGTATGTATGCAAAGAATTTTTCAGCCGTAACTTTTTCACAAAATGACTTGTATTTTTTTTACAGAACCAATCAAATGGAATTATCATAGCAAGAAAAATGTCAGTCCCATTTCCTAATTTAAGTGAATAATAGCACACAAATGCTAGACACTCGGACAGGACGGAAGCCTTAAAAGGCTGGAGCTGGTAGGAAGAATCATCGGACGACAGCCCCTTGATGGTCTATTCTCTTCAATTATCTGTTCTATCAACTTTATTTTGGACCCTAGCTTTACCAAGTGCTGTCCATATATGCCACTCTAAGCTAAAACCCACATGTTATACCTATACTGCATGTTCCATTCATGGGGGAAAGGAGACAGAGAGAGAGAGGGAGAGAGAGAGAGTCGCACAAAGTCTCAATTACATCTATTAGTATCGGAGTACTCAATCGATATAATTCCGGAGCCAACAAAAGGCAACCTAAATAAAACGATCACAAATGAACACAATCCAAAAGTCTGCAGAAACAAATGAACACTAGTAATATTCACGCCTGCAGCCAGAATTACACAAACCAGATAATGCCTCCCCGTTTCGGATTAAGCCTGCATTAACAAAATGATATCAAAGTTCCAGTGCCTGGTTTAGAAGTATCTCAAACAAGTGAAACAGGATATAACATAAGCATAAATTAGAAGAAAATTCCCAAAAAATTGTAAATCGTTGCATATACTAATGAAAAGGAAAAGAAAATCAAAGAAATCTGCTTTTACCTTGTTAGCAATGTTGTTGGAGAGCCAGTCCAGACCTTCATAAAGTCCCTCACCGGAGGTTGCACAAGTACTCTGGATGTACCTAGAGTATTATGGGGACGTGTTAAGAACTGAAAGAGCTATCAAAACCTTATTTCAGAACATAAGCAGCATAGAGAGCACAATTTATCGGCAATTTACCAATGACGCTGGCGGAGGGAGTGGAGACCAAGCTTATCAGTAATCTCAGCAGCATTCATTGCGTTGGGAAGATCCTGCTTGTTAGCAAATACAAGCAATACTGCATCGCGCAACTCATCCTGAAACCATATAGGTTGTGATCTCAAGTTACTTTTCCATCTGTCTTCTATGTTTCACATAAAAGTAGATTACAGCCTAGACGCATATCTTCCCAACCATGACATCAGCAACAAAGGCAAATGAATTTTTTTTGCTAACAGTGCATCAGTATGGCATAATAGTGCAAACATGAATTATTTCCAGTCATGTTCTTTCTAGAAGTCAGCCATACAGTATAAACTGAAAAGGATAAAAATCAATCTACAAGAAATATGTAGCAGAAAATTATCTTTTACTTGACTTTAGTAGTACAGTAAGACCGAAGTGAAGCCATGATTTCTAAAACCAGCTAATCCTCTCAGTTCCATTATGGGTGATATGAAAAATGACGTGAATCTAGAGTTCTGGTTTATTTTCGCATGATCCTTGTCTAAAGAATGCATGGTTTTTGGTTCAATATCTACAGGTCTAAAATGTTATGTATATTTTGTAGTTGATATTAATAATACTCTTTTACATATAAAATAATATAAAAAATGAAGAAATGTTGAGCACTTGCTCTACATTATAAAACAGTCATAACTGATCCTTAATAACACAAGCTCAATAGCCTATCACATAGCAGGAGACTCTTTCATGCAACTTCCAAGAAGAGAATAAATGCAGATACGAATATAAACCAAACCAATGATCACCAATCCAAAATAAAAAAAATGCAGGGCTCACCTGTCTGATGCAATGAGGAAGCAATATGACATAAATTTACGAATTAAGTAAATGCAGAAATAAAGAGGCTGGTGCATATGAGAAAGCTTGGTACCAAAAAAAGCATCCATGCACAAAGGGTCTAAGTCTGACAAAATAATTAAATTAAGACAATTTATATAGGAGACATGTGCACGAACTAAACACCCTCCAAAAGAAATTTCGCAAATGCAGAACAAACAAGTCCAACTTTAGTATTACCTCATTCAACATCCTGTGAAGCTCATCCCTGGCCTCAACAACACGATCTCTATCATTGCTATCAACGACAAAGATGAGACCCTGGGTGTTTTGGAAGTAGTGCCTCCACAATGGACGGATCTGGATTACCACCAAGAATTATTAAATGATTGACATGAAAAAAATCAAAAGTTTTAAGAATCTACACAAGAGGTGCTATGATTATAGTTATACGAACTGGCTCGAGGATACAAGTAAAACATGGTATACCTTGTCCTGACCCCCAACATCCCACACGGTGAAACTGATGTTCTTATACTCTACAGTCTCCACATTGAACCCTGTATACCAGAAAAACCAGTTCAAGTTACATTATGGACACTTCTTCAACATTGCGAGGTCAGTTTAACAGAAGAAAAAAAAAAGAGTGAAACAGCTAATCTAAAACCAATGAATCCTCCAAAGCAAACTGCAAAGATCAAAATTCAGGGCGATCTTTAACTGATTCAACCAATGACACAGTATCAGCCTTTAAACAAGCTCAGCTTTCCACATTTATCAGATCCCACAATAACAAAACAAAACCGAATTCCGTTCAGATCAACACAATACCGAACCTAGAAACGACGTAACCAAAGAAACTCATTGCAGGTTCGGTTCATCACGAATTCAACAAATATCTTCGCACGCCAATCGCACTCTCTGGTCCTCCTAGTAGAAGCACAAAGCTAAACAATTTCAGACGGAGATCAAGATCGAGATCGAGAGCATGAACGTACCAATGGTGGGGATAGTGGTGACGATCTCGCCGAGCTTGAGCTTGTAGAGGATGGTGGTCTTACCGGCCGCGTCGAGCCCCACCATCAGTATCCTCATCTCCTTCTTCGCAAACAACCTGCTAAACAGCTTCGTAAACGTCAACCCCATCTTCCTCGCGAGATTGCCCCTGCACACGCAAACCGGATCAGCAAAATACTCAGATCCGAGAGATCTCAAACCCGATCGAGGTCGAGAGATCTGGCGGATCTGATCGAGAAAACCCTAACTCCGATCTCTCAACTGCCGCGAAATGCGATGAACACGGAGGAATTAGAGAGAATGTCGTTTCGGTTACCTTTTCTTGGTTTGATCTGGCGGTTTCTGTTTCCGCTTTGGTTGAGACGCTTAGGGGAAGGAAGCTACGGATGGAGAGAGGGGCTTACGCGGAATATGTGGGCGGAAAGGAAGGAGGCCGGGGTTTTATACGCGGACGAGCGACAAGTCGGAACTTAAAAAAGGATCGAACTTCGACCATCATCCAACCATAAAGCCACGTCCTTCCAAGTAAATTTGAGTTAAGGTGTTTTTAAAATTACATTAAAATTTTTGAAACTGATTTGGTAATTTGTCCATAATACAACGCCATTCCGATTAAATTTGAGTCATGGCAAGCCATGTGGAAGTTTTATATCCTCGTTATCAAGAGTGAATCGTATATTGCGAAAAAAGTTAAAAATATAAGGATTAAATTTTTAAATTGAAATCACAAGACCTAAACGTGATATTAGTAAAACTACAAATAGATAAAATGTAATTTTTCATTTTAATAAAGTTAGACTCATCCAATATAAATATTTTCATACCAAAATGGTGTTCTAAAGGATCATTCCGACCAGTATTCTGACAGGTTAGATCATGAATTGCCCAACTGGCCAGTCGGACTGGTCGACCCAAAAATCACCTAGAAAATCGGGGTGATCTTTGAGTCATTTTTGAAAACATTGGAAAGGATCAATTGAACATGAATGAGAAAATAAATAATTATGTAAAATTAATTAATTATTATCTTAATTTTTTTGAATTCATTAGAGTGTAATATATATTTTATGAATTAGGTCCACGAAGATGATTTCGACGGCTGTCTGTGGACCTAATTAATTTAAATTGGCTGATGTTTGACCTGATTGATAATTTTTTTACCAAAGCGTGCTAAAGCAATTTTTTAGAAACTTCAGAGTAATTAATTTTTTTTCATATATATATACTGTTTCTTTTTCTGTGAAAAAGTCAATGAAATTTTTTTCACTTCTCGTGAATCTGTTATGTTCGCTAGGAACTATCTAATTTTAAATTTAAAACTATTAGTTTATATATTAACTAAAAGTTGCAAATATATTAAATTAGACAATTTTATAAAAAATATACGAGTAATAAGTATATAAATACGTATATGACAACTACCTTCAATTGCATTAAACTTGTTAAAATTGTTATCCGAAGTTATCTAAAATTGACACAAGCTCATCTCGTTGTTTTCTATGTGAGGTTGCCAAATACTAAGACTTGCTTTGATTTAGTCCAATTACCATCTAGTGAGTGTGCAATTATATACTGTGACTAATAAAAAAAATTGTGTATAAAAAGAAGTCTCATTTAAAATTGAAAATCAACTGTGGGAATCACCCATCTCTTGATAGTATTATATTTGATTAGCCAAAATCCAATATTGTCACATTTTTTTAATAAAATCATTAAAAGGTACCATTTTCATTTGAACTTGGTCCGCTATGTCATTTCCTAATAATTAAAGCTTGTATCTTCTCATAATGAAGCTCACTCGGACAAAATATAAATCTCATGCGATATATATGATCACATTTGTGAAATGAAATTTTTATATAAGCACAACGAAATTTGGCCTATAGTAAATTACATGCAAGACAAATATAACAAATACTTGATGTGGTAAAGACAAATCAAAAACAAAATTAATAAATCCAACATTCACGAATATAACAAGTACAAACTCAGATATGAGAGGCTAAGACAAATCCAACATTTACCTCATGAGTAATGGGGGTCATCTTTTCTACAATGGATATGTTTCATTCTAAATCTTTCAATATGAGAGGCTCGTAAAATATCTTCTTCTCCTGTTTTCCTTATTGGAATTGTTCTTCTTAATGGAATTGTTCCTTTGAGACATTCTTCACCATTTGCATTCCACATTTAAGGTATTCAACATTTTTGGTGGCACCTAAATATATCCCAATAAAAATCAGTTATTGAAAATTTTCCACAAATATTGGAGAATTTTTCCTTTGTCCAATACAATTTTTTATTACCTTGATATTCTTTCTTATAATAGAGGGTTACTAAAGGGGGTTGTTTACATAGTTTTCAAAATCAACCGAAAGATCGACCCACATTTTTGAGCGATTTCTGGGTCAACATGTTTGATTGGTCAAAATGAAAGTCGGACTGGACTCCAAAAAATTCCTATCTCCCCCTCCCCTTTCTCCTCTTCTCCCTCCTCAGCCCCCTCCTCCTCGTCAAAATCCGCCCCTCCTCCTCTTCCTCCTCCTCCTCCTCCTCAAAATCCGCCCCTCCCCTCCTCCTCCTGTGTCTCCTCCTCCTCCTCTCAAAATATGCTCCCTCCCATCCCCCTCCTCCTCCTCCTCCTCAAAATCAGCCCCTCCCCTTCCTCCTCATCCTTCTCCACCGCCTCATCCTCCGCTTTCTCCTCCTCCGAAAAAAATGGGAGAAGTTTGATGATTTTGGAAATTTAATTTCCAATTTTGCTCCTCATCCTAACCAACTGAAAAAATCTGGGTCAAAAATTTGGATTGATCGTCTGGTCTGATCAGATTTTTTCTGGTTAGTAAGGTTGACATTTTTATTAGCAAATCCAGTACGCGCTTTGTCCTGAGTTGCAGTCTAATTGGTCAGATTGTCAATCGGACCAGGTTTTTTAAACTATGGTTATTTATGAAATGGAATACAATCAATCAAATCACTATCAAGACTCTACATTTAAAAATTACATCAAATATCAGTTAAGACAATATAAAGATATTTATCATGTTATATAACTATATATCAAAAATAGAAGTAATTTAATAAATAAAATTCTATTTATGGTTTTTTCCTTGTTAATCTTTTGGAGATTATTCCTTTACCATCTTCTCCTTTTCCAATTCATTAACTTCTTGGATGAGGTGGCCGGATTCCAAGGAAGAGAATGAATAAAAACTAAGAAAAAAGGTACAAAATAATAATGACAAATGGTGGTACCTTAAAAGCATCAACTACTAGCCATGTTCAAATTTGTCATTGATAGTTAAATATTGCAGTTTTGATTGTTGAGTTGAGTTTATGATGTTATATCTTAGTTTCATTAAGTTGTATATGTGTGAGAGTGCGTGGGTCAATAAAGAATAAATGCGAGAATTAATAATTCATAACTACTTCTAACTATTTTAAGAAAATAAGATTTGTTTTAAATATCATAATAATTAAAGATTAATATTGACTGAAAGAAATATATAAAACATATTATCCAAATATCTTATCAGAAAAATTCTTATATTGTCTAAAAATGATTTTTTAAGGTAGTCTAAATATATTTATTTATTTATTTACATACTAAGATGAAGTAATAATCTGTCAAAAATAATTTTTTTGATATTTCAACTCGGGCCATTTCAAATGATTAATATTTTTCATTAGACTAAATATATTTCTTCTGAAAATCTTATCTGTACTTATAGAATTTTCAATTACATAAATTAATAATTCCTAGGTTACAAAATTTAAAGTTGTATAATTTAATTTAATATAATATTATGTTACTAATTATTATAATATTTAAGTCTAGGTTGATTGGATCTCTAACTTTAATAAATAAATACTGAAATTTGATTATTTCATGTTCAGTAAATATTTGAGAAAAATAGTCGTTTTGGACGTGAGTAACAAAAACCATCTAATTAATTATTTTTAAGATTTGATTGAAAGCTCATCTAGATTTTTTTGGTAGAAAAAAACTCATCTAATTTCGCAAAGTGGATTTTTGCTTAATAAATTTTCGTTTAAAATGGCTCAAAGTGGGCATAAATATATGAACTCACCATTAGAGATATAACTAGTATATTAATTTTAACTACAAAGCTAAAAAAAATATATAAATATGAATTAGAGAATAGTGAATAAATCATTAAAGATATCACGTAATCTCTAAAATCATGATGATTCTAAATCTAAATTATAAACAACTAATGAAAATTATATACCATTTAAAATTCATTTGATAATTATTCAATATTCATTCAAAATCACTTGATTCCTATAATTTTTTCTTCATTTTGTTGTTATTAACTTTTTCTTCCATTTTTTATATGGCCATGTAGAATCTAAGTGGAGTGTGAAATGTTTGTATCTCCACATGTAGATTCTCTTGTATCTCCACATGTAGATTCAATAATAACTACGGTTGAAGATGATTGGAGAAACCGATTGCTCATTATAAAATAGGAATCAAGCTAATAAGTAGAACCTGAAATTTGAAACACTAGACGATTTTTATCTCCGATCGTAAGAAATATCAGGAATAGAGCAAATAGATATGAAGATTGGTATGTTATGTTGATTATTGAATTTTCAAAGTGAGTGATGTTTTTTTCCTTTTGTTGTTATACATATCATCTGAGATTAAAATGAGTTTCTCAAAATTTACATGTGTGGAAGTAGTAGTAAAAAAGCACCTCAACAAATTTCCCAGAGCCCTAGACAAACCTTTAAATGGAAGGTTGGCCAAACTGTCAAGAAGCCTCTACTCACCCGCCTTCAAGGCAGTATCCATTTATTCGGATTCCTCCAAATCAATTAACGATATGTTTGTTTCTCCAGAAAATGTTTCCCTAATTGAACTGTTTGTTTCTTTGGCTTGGCTTTGTTTTGTGCATCACTAGAGTCAGACAATTGGGTCATCAAAATCATGTGGGCGTCATTGGAAACACAAATTCTCAGGTTCTTAAAAATGACTAGGAGGTCGACTCAAATTTGGGTCTGACCTCTGGATAAGTCTAACTATCTAACTACTAGTTGGATTAGATTTTTTTATTTTTTTAATGTAATTTTTGAAAATATATATATATGGGTATATAGGTACATATAAACTCATAATAATAACAGAAAATATAAACATACCAAATTTTTGTACGAAATGTTTGGTCCGACTAGATTTTTCAGACGAACTATTTGGTCCGACCGGAATTCGTCTGTCCAATTTCTCTTTTACCATTTCTGTCAAGTCTCTCTCACCTAGCTACGTTGGTCAGGTTTTCTCCTATTCCCTCCTCCTTGAAATTTTTTTTACAAACATATATTTGTATAATTAATTAGTAGAAATCTGTTGTTAGGGTTTGGATGCTTGTGGATTTCGTTGGTCAACTCCTATTATTTGCTAAGAGATTTAGTTAGTTCTTGATCCTAATTGTTCTTGCATTTTTGTTCCTTGAAAGAAATGGAGATTGGAGATCCAATTGCAGGTCTCCTAGATCACCTGTCACGGAGTGGCTAATTGATATGCATTTCGAATCATTTCCCAATGCTATTTTTGGTTTAGAGTCTATTCTTGCATTTTCAGTTTCAAGATATTTCCTTAGCTGTAAGTATATTTTCCCTTGGTTTTTTAACTAATTATTCTTGATTTTGCATGTGTATTAACGCTGTGGTTGCTTTCTATACAACCCAGTGTCAGTTTGTTTCCTCCTCGATAACAATCATGGTGATCAATAAATACTTTTTACCTTTAAAAAAATCAATTCTCTTGCCACAGTTCCACAATCATAGAACGAATATTTTATTTTCAATAGACGAGGTTAAGTTGCAAACATCTATTTATTTTCTTCATATGCAATATTGAAATTTACTTGTTTTCTCTAACTTACATTATAAAGTACTCAAAATAAAATATTTAACGACATCGACCTCCATATCCAGGTCCTCCAAAAAAAAAAGACCTCCCCAACTCTGAAATACCAGGAAAACAAAAATAGCAATTGGGGTCAGAAGAATTGTAGATGAAATTAAATGTAGTTTGACCATTTATCTCAATATGTGACACATAAGCAGCTCTTGTCAATCCAGCACTTGCAAAATACCCACTTCCCATCTGTGTCATAGTATGTCGACCATGAAGTCTTGTGTTGATGATTTCTCCACCAAAGTCTAGCCTTTCGGCCGGGCCATTAAGGTGGGTAAACATACTCCCCAGCCAATATCCAAGTGGATAGATGACTTGGTTAGTATGCCAAAATAACCACCAGTTTCTATCTTCTCTCTGTACAACAGGTGATACAAGTCATTTGATTGTGAAAAAATAACATATATTAAAAAAAGGACATGTATAACAATTAACTAAAATTAGAATCTAATTAGTCTATGAAATTTTTGTATTTCCACTTGTAGAATCTCTTGTTGTTGGTTTTTCCATAAGTATATTCGTTTATTAATAACTTAAAATAAAGATAGAAAAATAGTTACAAACATAAAAACATAATTAGTCAAAAGCAAGAAAATAAATTATGTACACAAATTTGATAGTAGAAGTAAAATAGTTAAAATATAAATCACAAAAGGCACAACTCAAAATTGATCCCATGTAACAATGTGGAAGAGCCTTATGTAAGAAATTGTCGTAACACTGAAATCTTTACCCACTCAATTGACAGAGTAAGATCATGTCGAGCACCATCATACACGGATATGTATGGAAGGATGTCTCCCGGTATAAGTACATCAATAGTTCGTATAAAGCCTGGGCACTCCAAGTTGTAGCATCCGTATCCTTTCTGATAATTATTGTTCTGATTTTCATATGAAAAAAGAAATAAAAAAATACAAATAAAAAATATCAAATTAAGTCGTATGAGAAAAAAATTAACACGTGGTAAACAAAAAATAATAAATCATGGATACTCACTGTCCAGTAAGTAAAAAATCTAGTATGATTGTCACCATATTTTCGAGGATACACCTGTAAATACAAATATCTAGGTAAGGATCAAACGCTAAATGATGCATAGTCATTTTTACACATGGTAATCAAAAATAATAAATATACTCACTTCTCTAATTTCTCTCATTTTTTAAGTGAAATATCTCATTTTAAATCTAAAACTAACGACTTCAAATATAAGCTCTAGATTGTAAATAAAAATCTTAGCCAATTCGATAATAAAAAAAAGCCAATATATAAATACGTACATGCCAACCAGCTTCAATTGAGTTTATTTGGTTAATCCTCGCACCCGCAGACACCCAAAGTTGACTCAAGCTGAACCCGATATTGTCTTCTACGTAGGGATTCCAAATGCTAAGACTTGCTTTTGAACTAGTCCAACTACCATAGTCAGATCTTCCGATTGCATACTGCAGCCAACAAAAAATTATGCAAAGAAAATATCTCATATGAAAATTGAAATTCAGATGGATGAATCACATATCTCCATATACTTTTTATTTGATAAGCAAAATAAATATTATTATTTTTCTGCGATAAAATGATTATGAAGTACCACTATTATTGAATTTGACCTCCACTCTATTGCAAATTAATTTTTATTTCCCTATAATTAATTTTTGTACTGTATCAAAATGAATCTAACTCTGACCAAATATAAATCACATGCGATATCTGCTCCCCAAAAATCAAGTGAGACACAAATGAGCTCGCAAGTGTAATTTATATTTTTTAGAAGTACAATGAAACGAAGCATGAAGTAAACTTACCTACTATAACAAATTTAAAAAACATTGGATGCGATAACTATAAATCAACAAAGAAAATTTTAAATCCATTATTAAATAACTGCAACAATTACAACGTTTGAACTAACCTCATGGATATCTGCTGGATTGCTAAAATGGTTATGTTTCATTTTAAATCGTTCAATCCAAGCAGTTCTTAAAATGTCTTCTTCTGTTTTTTTCTTAATTGGAATTGTACCTTTCGAATATTCTTCACTATTTGCATTCGACATTTGAAAAGGGTATTTTGAATTGAAACTCTTTGCCATTTTTGGCTGCACCTAATTATTGGAAACAGTAAGAACCTAATAAACATTTGGAGTTGATAGAAAATATGCGTCAATATTTGAGGATTTTCCTTTCTTTGAATTCGAAAAATTTCATTGTTGTTGATAACTTTTTTAACAAATGATTAGCAATAAGTTACTTATGAAATAGAACACAATTAATCATGACACTATAAATACTATGTATATAAACAATCTCATCAAAAATCACTTAAGAGAATAAGGAAAAACTTATAAGGCTACACAACAACAAACAAATAGTTATTCATTCGCAGCAATTTTACAAATACCTTTATGATTTTCTTTGCAGACTTGATACTCTCTTTTGTTTCTATAGAAGAGACATAATAAGTTGAATAGACAATAAAAAAATGTACAAAATAATAGTAACCGATGGTTGCATCCTAATGCACCAACTAGGAGCCATGTTCAATTTTGTTGTTGATAGTCAAATATTTAAGTGTGATATATATATATATATAATATTCTCGTGTGTGAAAGTCAAAAAGGAATGAATAAATGTGACAATTAATTAATATATTGACTACTATATTTATACTGAATTAAATTGACTATTATATAAAAAGATAAGATTTATTTCAAATATGGTAAGAATTAAACATTAACATTGACTCAAAGAG
>SOPF01028801.1:0-82107 GCA_012979155.1 Hypericum perforatum | reverse complement strand
TGAACAACTGAAACCGTATTCGTAGAAAATTCCAATCAGGTCCTCAACACTTGCAACAGAGCCATATAAAACACACCATCCATGACAGCCGAATAGAAAAAAATGAAGAGAAATATAGGGTGACAGAGCCGAGAAAGAGAGAACATCATGAACAACTCAACCATATCGTAGCAAATTCCAATCCAGTCGTCAATACTTGCAACAGAGCCATACGTAAGTCAACCCTGAACAGACCAGAAGTATTTATTTTAAGGCACAAACACACCATCCATGACAGCCGAATAGAAAATGATTACGATAAGTAGGGTGACGAAGAACCGAGAAAGAGACAACAGCAAGTCTGACTAGCGATTTCCAGAGATATCTCGTCAAGAGTTCTGCAGTTCCAATTGGTAGGAAAAAAACAGTGAAGGATCTAAGGTCGAGACATGGAGAGAATATGATACAAAGAAAACATGAAAAGAGAGAAGAAAACTTATTTCGCGACCAAGACCACATCAAATACTTTCCACCCTGCGAGAGAAATTGAAACTTCAGCTAAGCCTGCCACAAGATAGTCGGAACAATATGATCAGCAAAGCTTATTGCTAGGCAGCAAATAAAAGAAAACGACCAAAGACACGAGACGAGAAGAGATAGGACAAGTTTGTAGGGCATTTTTCATCCTTTCATCACATCAATTCAAAATCCCTTCTGCAGCACAGAGCAAAACAAATTATACAATTCAGGAGAAACCCAAGATTTTTACACATCCTTAAAAATTTCAAATACTTTTAAAACAATGTGCAAATAGAAACATCATAAATAATTAGAACTGTGTACTAGCAAACTCCAATATGATCCTCAGTACTTGCAACAGAGCCATTTGTATACCATCCCTGTACAAACAAGGAGTACTTGTTTTAAGGAACAAACACACCATCCATGACAGCTAAATACAAAAAGATTCAAGAATAGGGTGACGAAGAACCGAGAAAGAGACAACAGCAAGTCTGACTAGCACGCTTCCAGAGATACCATATAAGAGTTCTGCGATTCCAATTAGAAGAAAAAAACCCAATCAAGGATCTGAACCCAAGCCAAACAGAAGACAATACAAAGAAAACATGAAAAGAGAGAACATGAAAAGAGAGAAGAAAACTTATTTCGCGACCAAGACTACATCAAAAACTTTCTACCCTTCAAGAGAGGCCAAAATTTCAGGTAAGCCTGCCACAAGATAGTTGGAAATATATGATCACAAAAGCACATTGCTAGGCATCTTATAAAAGAAAACGACCAATAACAAAAGAGACAAGAAGAGAGGACAAGTTTGTTCGGCATTTTTTTTATCCTTTTATCAAATAAATTCAAAATCCCTCTGCAGCACAGAGCAAAACCAGGTATACTTTCATTCAGGACAAACTCGAGTTTTTTCCGCATCCATAAAAATTCCAAATACTTTCAAAACCATGTGCAAATTAACAATTGAAACTGTGTAGTAGCAAACTCCAATCCATCCTTCAGTACTTGCAACATAGCCATTTGTAAGTCAACCCAGCCATTTGCCAGTCAAACCTGTACAAACCAGAAGAGCTATTTTAAGGCACAAAAGCACCATCCATGACAGCTTAATGCAAAAAAAATAAGATCAGAAGAGCGTCGAAGAACGGAGAAGAGACAAACAGCAAGTCTGACTCGTGTTTCCAGAGATACCACATATGATTTCTTCAGATCCAATTAGGAAAGGAAACCTCAAACCCCAATTAAGGATCTGAACTCAAGACATGGATAAGACAATACAAAGAGAACACAACAACAGAAGATAAAACTTATTCCAAGACCACGCCAACCACTTTCTACCCTTCAAGAGATGTAGAAACATCAGCTAAGCACAAAGCTAAGCATCATAAAATAGAAAGCAACCGAAAACAAAAAGAGACCATCATCTGAAAAGATCAATTGTTCAAGGGAAAGGACGACAACCTATTCTTTCAAAAAGCAAGACACCCTTATATCGTATACCGGCAGAAAACAAACACTGCAGCACACATACACGCAAACAGAACTTGTTTCAAGAACTCAATTTCAGAACACCTGTTAAAAAGGAATCCTAGATTATATGCTAATCATGAACTCAATAGCTCTTAAAACTCCCTGTTCCATCCCAGTAATTACAATAAAAACCGGTCCACGATGTAGATAACCAGTCACTCCATAAGAGCCTAAACACAGAAAACAAAGAGAAGCACGACGCAGGAGAACCAAGAAAGATAACGAGAGTAGGACAGAAACTTCCAGATAAGACTATGGTCAAGATCTCTGCAGTCCCAATAAGAAACCAAACCTCAAGTCCGAAATTCCAGACGCTGAAACGACAAATCCAAATTCATCCATATTCCAAACCCAAGGCCATGTCCTCTAAATCTCGAATACCTTCCACAAGAGAGATAGATCTATATGAACCCGAAATCTCGCTTAATAAATACTTCGCGCACATGAGACGTGAAAACATAAAGAGTACAGAATCAGAACCAGAAACCGTAATCTCAATCCCCTGCAATACCAGATCCTAAAAGAACCGAAACAACAAAGTCCTCCAACCGTCAAAGAGATCTGCAAATCCAATAAGATACGAAAGCACCAAGATCATATGTTCGAAATTGAGATCTGAATCCGGGACACGAAAAAATAACAGCGGAAGAGAACGGGAAAGTTACGAACGACAACCAAGAGATTCAATCAACCAATAACCACCAATCGTAACGCGAAACCCTAATTCCCCAATTCCGTCCACCGGAACCGGGACGCCGCTCATATATCCCGGAATAGGAAAGAAGGATCCCGAAGGCGCCTACGTATCAGAATGAGGTACAAAGGGGCCGCCTGTTGGGGTATATATTTATAGAAGAATTTGGGGGTCGAAGTCGGTGGTAAGGCGGTTATAGAATTATAAACTAACTTATCTATTTGCCCTTATCGTATTTATACGCGTTCTCTTCGCGTGAGCTGGCAGCATAGGTCTGTATACCGTATGTAACAATTGTCGAAGTCGAGTTCAGATTAGATGGGGATTAGTATGTAATCCCCACCATGGGGATTATATTCTATAAGGGTATAATGGTATTTACTTATTTACACAAAAATAGAGAGTATTAAAAGAGAGAATACCTTTCTACCAAAAAAAAAAGAGAGAATACATAATCCCTAAAATCAAGCTACTATCTTTATTTTCCTTATCTAGTATTTAATTTTTTAAAATATTCCTAAATTTGCTCTCTATTATCAATAATTACCAACCATTACACACCTTCCACTGCCGTCGAAACCCTTCCCCATCGTCGTAGATAAACAACAAAAAAAACTCTCTTAGAATTGCCTCGCCGCCGATCGTTGTCGATAAACAAAAAAAAAACAAACCACCCAAACCGAAATTGAAATAAAAAATTCCAAGCCTCCGAAATACAAATTTGGTCATCGTGGAAATTAGGAAGCAAAAATATTATTTTAAATAGGAGGAAGCTTCTGAAGTCGAAGACCAAGGTAAGTCAATGCCACATCCCCGTGCGATTATGTAAACCAAGAATAATTGTCCGCTAATTCGCAGAGTCATGGTAATACATATGTCCAGATATTGGTACCTCTGGTCTGTAACATTGGTACTTTCTTTCGTTAATAGTGGTACCCTTGTCATTTAATTTTGGTACCTTTGTCACAATAATGGTACATTTTTTTATCAATTGGTACCTTTTTTAACAATATTGGTACACGGTTTGTCAATATTGGTACACGTTTCGTCAATATTGGTACATCTGTTCTTTAATATTGGTACTATTGATCTATAATATTGGTACCACAGTTATCCAATTTCGGTACCATAGTTAGCCAATGTTTGTGTCATTGCAAAATTTATCATATTAATTTTCGTTCTTATTCTAGGGTGATTAAATATTTGTTATTAAATTAATAATCATTTAATTCTTTTTCCAGGAGAGAGGAACAACGAGATTATGGGCTGGGGTTAGTATCAATAATCATTTAATAGTTGATAGGAGAGAGGAGCAAGATTTAAGGAGAGAGAATTATTTTTCACGTAAATCCAGGGATTTGATTCATTTTGTTTAAAAAAATAGGTGTTATAAGGAAATAATAAATAATGACAGATTTAATTTATTAGTCTAATACCCATTGTACCCTTACGCATAATAACCGTCGGATTAAAATTTTAAGATCCAAATTTTCATCCAAGGGACTAAAAATAATCCCCATGAAAAGTAATCCCCATATAATCCGTTCTCGTCGAAGTCTATTCTATTACTAGATAATAATAATAATAATAATAATAATAATAATAATAATAATATTTACCGAATAGTAATACCGCTACGTTGGCCTATAATTCCTTGTCTACAATTAATTATGGAATTTTAGTATCATAAAAATTGATTATGTACCTTTATATTTAATTAGCAGATCATCTAGTTGTTTACAGAATTATAGAGATTAGCTAAATCTCTATTTCTATGCATGAAAATTAAAGAAGAGTGTTTATCTTTAGGAGTATAATTCATGGATCAATATTTAAGAAATAAGAAATAGGTATTAAAATCATAGAAGAAAAAAACCATTAAAATATTACGTAATCTCTTAAATCATAGTGATTTTAAATTTAAATTTTATATAATTAACAAATCATATAAATTCTTAATTAAAAATCTTTCTCATCTGGTCGTCATATAAAATTCTAAGGTCACTGTTCGCCGGAAAAATTTTTGTTTCCAACGTTGAGGGAACTTCATACCAATATTTCATTATAGCGCAGGGACCTTAGACCGAATTTCTATAAGCCAAAGATTCTATCATAAATACGAGTATAAGTCTGGAACATGAGAACAATTTACCTTTTTCATAATTATGTGACAAATCGTTGAAGCATTGATCAACAAAACACAAGAATAGGGTGAGAGAGATATAGAGAGATAGAGAGAGGGGGAGACAAAAAAAATAGCGGGGAAAGAGGGAAACGGATAACTGCTCTCACGAATCAGTTGCAAAAAAAAACTTCTCTATTTATTCATTTTACTACCAAAATGGACTATTATGATATTACCCATAAACTTTGGGACTAAAGAGTAAGTTTGCCCCAACTTTTCCGCGCGCCTGGTAACTGCCGTTTCGAACTTATAAATGAGTGACGAGATACCTAACACCCTCGCGTATGTTGCAATTATATGATTGTTACAATTAGACAATCACATTAGCCTTTCTCAATAATATACTCGGAATTTCATTCTCGTTATCTTATGTATACTCTTTTTTACGGTTACTTTATTTTTTCATTTAAAATAACATGTTACTAAATTTATGTTATCATCAACTCAATAATTTATAATCCAATCAAGTTTTGGGTGGGATAATGACTTGAAAAAATGTACAAAGTAGATAAAAAGAGAGATCGGGGAAGCAAACATGCTGGTGGAATTAAATAATTTTGACTTGAAATTGAATAGGCAATCATAACTATAAAAGAAATGGTCTTATCATCGGCCCATCCATTTAGCCTTCCACGTTAAAATATAAATTCGAAACTTGTATAATACAAACTTGGATTAATCACTTTAACAATTACTTGTTTGTACAAATAGGTCGACGGTTTATAAATATTTGGTTAATCTATATCGTGTCTACTATTGCATTTCGGTATCTGCAGAGGTAGCTCCAGATGTGGGAATTCCAACAGAATCTGTGGAGCATTGCCCTGCTTGAAGCATGCTCAAGATCGGCTCTTGCTCCAAAGAAAATGAGGCCGAAAGTTCACTTGATACGCGTTGCCATATCGAGGGCGAGCCCCTCTGCAGTTGTTTCACATGTTCGAGGCGAACCTCAAAACGCCTGAGCATCTGCTAAATATTTCAGGAGAACCACATGAGAATCTGGATCCACTACCTTGTCATTTAGGCCACAAAGCAAGTTCGTACCATGTGATATTGACCTGTGCAGAAATAAGAGAAAGTGGACGTCAATATATGACCAGAAAAGGTAGATAACAAACTAACAAAATCGAGAGATGATACCTTTTACACAGAGGTTCAGAATAAATTTCCTCAATATAATCCGTGATAATGCGGAGTTCTGTTTAACAACCCGTTCGAAGATCTCTAGACCTGCTTCGAACTTAAGTTCTTGGCATAAGCCTTCCAGGAGGGATGCATAAGTTGCAGCATCAGGTGCCACACCTTTGTCGGACATGTGATTGAACAGCCTCACGGCCTTTTCAGCTTCACCGATTTCGCAGAATTTCCGAATCAGAATGTTATAGGTTTTCAAATTAACTCCACAACCGGTGACAAACATCTCATCCCATAGCCTTCTAGCAGGACGCAACATATCTTCTCTACAACAGGTTTCCATTAGAACGTTGTACATTGAAATATCGGGCCCCAATCCTTTCTTCTTCATCTCTTGGAGAACCCCATATGCCTCTCTAACTCTGCCAGCTTCACAGAAGACTGAGAAGATGGTATTATATCCCTCAATGCCCCCAAAGAAGCCATTTGATGACAAGATACTGTATACTTCCAATAGCTCATCAAACTTCCCGTGCTTGCATAAGTTCCTACTCATGTTGTTTACAGTTAAAAGGCTTGGAACCTTCCCCCTCTTGATGAGATAATTGAAAAACATCAGTGCAGAAACAGGGTCAATGCTAGAAACAGAGCCAATCAGAGCATTCAAAGCATCATCATCTATAGGGAAATCCCCACTCACTATAACTTCACCCAACTCCTTCGCCTCAATCACTCGTCTCGCTGCAATCAAACGCAATATAACATCTCTATAATCAGCTGTCCTCGGTGCCACCCCTAGTTTCCTCTTCATCCTTAAAACAGTATGAACATCGTCCAAGCTCCCACCTTTCATTCTAAGCCCTTCCACCACAACCCTATACGCTGCAAAATCAGGTTTAAAACCCCGGATTCTCAAATCATTCAAAACCCACATGGCTTCACTCACCCTTGACGCCTCACAAAGTCCATGAACCACCATCAGCGCAACAACAGACCCGTCTATATCCAAGCCATCGCCGCCACACGACTTAACCTCCTCCAACAAGCTCATCAACCTAGCCAAATCACAGACCCTGCAAAACCTCCATATAAACACCCCAAACCCCAGAGTGGTAAACCCGATACGTCCTCTACACATTTCATCGAACACCTTAACCGCATCATCCAAATATCCATCAGAGCTCAAGGCAGCCAACAACGAATTGCACGCCTCAGCTCCAATTTCACCGACCATTGCCTTCCCATCGCTAAACACCCGATACGCCATCCGGGTCTTCCTCCCACGGACCAAGGATTTAAGAACACGGCGATAAGTCAACCCATAGACCTATCTTTTCAGCCTTGACTTTCTTGAGGAGGGTCTCGATGGAGCTATTGTATTGGCGGGAGGCTGAGAGGGACCGGAGGATGGACCCGTAGCTGAGGGAATTGTGAGAGAAATTGGGTTGCTGGGTGGCCCAGTGAAAGAAACCAAGGGCGAGGTCTGGGTGGGATTGGAGGGGAGGCTGGTCGATTACTCGGGACACGACAGCGGGACTCAGCGAGCCCCGTCGGCTGATGATCTTGTGGAGGGTCCGCTCGAGACAAGGCGTCCATGAAGAACGCGGCGACTCGGACAGCAGAGCTCGAGTTATTTGAGTTGCTAACTCGGTGGCCGCGGATGGCATGGGAGGAGCGAGATGATATCTGTTGTTCGCGCCAATGGTCCCCCCATTTGAAATATTGGGCCTTTTATATTTGAGGCCCGTCAAAAGAAGGGAGTTGGGCTCGGATCGAGGATTTGCCCACATCTCATCAAGTCAACTAATTTTTTTTTAAAATTGATAACGATGTAGTGTTCTATTGGTTAGGGCCCCAATGAGAGTCGAACTCTCAAAAAACTTAAAATTTTCTCCACTCGTCGTCTCTTTCTCTTCTTCCACCCCCTTTCCCCCACTCTCGGCCCCTTTTTTCTCTTTCCCTCTCCCTTCATCTCTTTCATCCTTCCTCTATTCCTACCTAATGTGTGCTTTAGGTTGTTGTTTTTTGCTTTTGTTTGCTTTAGGTTTTGTTTGCTGTGTGTTTTAGGTTTGTTTGGTGTGTGGTGCTGCTGTTGTGTGTTATTTTTCCATTTAGATCTTCTAGCTCTATGGTTTTTACAGGGACACATGGAAAATTACTCCTTTGTTTGGATTAGATTTTCGCGAAATATGGTTTATCGTTCCCATCTATCTGAATGGGTAGTACCATAGCGAAATGGCTAAACTGTATTCATTGTTTTCCACTCCTTGTAGATGTCGGATGGCTTTTGAATGATTGAAGTCTTTAATTCTAAAAAAAAACTAATTTATTTTTTAATAGTGTCAATTTGCAGATTTGAATATCTGGACATAAGGTTTTAAAAAAAATCTATTTGTAAGATTCGAGATAAAAAATCTATTTTAAACAAACCAACTAGATTCACTATTTATATAGTTAAGGTTACAATTAAATTATTACCATCTCGCCCTCGTTAGCCAATGACGCAAGGATTCTCATAGGAATGACTTATCAACGACAGTCTAGTTGAGGTAGCTATCACATTAGACGACAGCAGCTGCATTCTTTGAATCAATTTGACTTTTCAAAAGTGAGCAAAATGCAAATCACGTCACCCCACTAACACAAAATATAATAATACTCTATCAAAGATGCTAAAAAATTATGAAATCGTGAGCGAGAGAACTTAATGACCAATTTAATATAAATATTATCTATATTCTCATATTCACAAAGCTTAATTTATTTGTACACATATACTTGACTGATCTTCAAACTATACATTTTTGTGCCACCTTAAACTGTATATATATACATGTGGTGGCCACCTATCTCGCTCCCTAGATGTCGTGGGGCCACATCACAGGTGTTGTAGTATTAACATGCGTAAGCTACGTACTTTGTACATCTACTGCCTATTTATGTACAGAAGAAGTTATGTTCCGACAGGATTCTAGGAGATGAGAGAAGCTATGTGCAGGATCTGACCAACTTGAAATTCTGGAAAGTTGTTGCTTTAAAGAGGTTCCCAAAGAGGTAACTCATGGTTGACTCCTGAGGACGGTTGTTGTCCGGATGAACGGGCGTGTTCTGTTTCACGCGCAGTTTGGTCTGCCCGATCTGATCTTGAATGGCGTTGATGGTCTTCGGATCGACTGGATTGCCAGTCACATCTGTGACGTAGAATTTGTCCTTGGCCTTCCCGTCCTTCGTCGAGATCTCGGCCCGTGTTATGCAGAGGCTGTTCTCTCGGAACACCCTTGTAATTTCGGAGAGGAGTCCCACTTTGTCTTCTGTGTTGAGTTCTAGCTCAATTCCCTGCATAGGAACAAACCAGATATCAAATTTGCAGGACAACGTTGGTTAGATAAAACACATTGATCAAATGTTTAGTGTTTCGTGCATACCTCGGATGCCCTCCTTTCAATTGCTGCTTCGAGACACTGAACGACACGCTCTCGCTCTGCATCTGAGCTTATGGGAAGTCCATCTACGTGTCGAATGTAGAATTCCTGCATTTGATCATTTAAGCAAAAAGTTCTTATACTTTATTACCCTTTGTACCAAGAGAGAGAGAGAGAGAGATATGTCAACTGTATACTTGAATCCATCGAGATAAGTACCTGATAAGCTTCCATCCTTCCCGTGTTCACCATTCCATGAAAGACAACATACTGCATATCTGTTAAGGTGCAAATTATGTCAAACAAAAGCTTTGGCCGATCCTTTGACCTCATTGTAATCACAGTATAGTCCTTCTCAATGTTCAACATAGTAACATGAGGCCTTGATCTCTTGTCCTCATGTCTCCCCAAGCCTGCCCTTTCAATCCTCTCATAGTCCCTATCAGCAAACATGATCTGATGCAATCTTCTTTCCCTACTTGTGACATCGGGAGGCGAAAGGGTCATTTTTGCGGCCTTCAAATCGTTGTTGCCCTTTAAGACATAGCAGAGCAACCCCTTAATTTTCATCAGCCTATTAGGATCTACAATGGCAAGCCCTGTCAAGTCATCTATGACATGAACCACTGCCGCGGCCCTTTCATTATGCGTCCATATTTCAGCATTCACCACGTTGCAATGAAGGTCGGTGAGAACAGCGCAAACCTCAGACAGTAAACCTGGCCTATCGGTGCCCGTTAGTTCAATCGAAGTATGCTCTTCGGACTGCTTAACGCCAACTAATTCTCTAACTGGGGGCATAAAACTTGCATTGCTCTCAAGTCTCTGCAAAACCATAAAGCCTCCAAGAACTTAACGCGCTGCATGATGTGCTTCTCGAATCATCAACGGATCTATTGTAACAAATACTTGGTGCCAGAAGAGAAATAAATGCAAACTGTGTCAAGCAACTAGGAAAGAAAGAGATAAGCCCTTACTTGCTGTATGTAGTCGATAACATCCTTGTCCTTAATCTTATTCCGATCTTGGTCGACAACATTAAACACTAAAAACACAGCAAAAACATAAAATCAAAGATTGAGAAACAAGATCAATCGATCTCAAGATCTTGTCGCTAACAAACTACTCGACCAAAGGTTCACTTTACCATCCATAAACCATCCTCCATCCGACGATATATACGCTTTGGTGATCACAAGATTCATGTCGGTCAGAGCTTGTACGACATCAAGAAGTATTCCTTGCTTGTTGACGCTGTCAACCTGCAAAAGATAACCAACCAATTACACTCTGCAATCTCCTCAAAGGAACCCAAATCCCCCAAGAACTGTGGGCCAAATAGAAAAAAAGCTATGCCCTTAACTCAAAACACATCCTAAACGTTCTCATCTAATTCGAAACTGGATTAAAATACAAAATCAAGGAATTCTTTTCTTCCTCTTTGTTTCCCAAATCGTGGAAGGCCGTGAATTTTACCTGAATAATTGTCGCATCCTCACATGTATCGTTGTCAATCACAACCCTGCAAAAAACCAATAAATGAGATTAAAGAACCCATTTTCAATAGATCCTCAAAACTTTCGAAATCGAGAAAAAAATATCTAACTGACAGAAAATAATTTTTTTTTTTTAAAGATGAAACGGAATTACCTAGGAGGGTTCATCCTCCTGATAAGCTTGGCGTACTCGTCATCCATCTTCCCCTCCTTGATGATTTTTGCTTCTAGTGATTTTCAAAACCCGTTCTTCAATTTTGAGATGAACAATAAAATAATTAATATTTACAATAATTTGTTTTTTTTTTTAACTGCTCCCTCCAATATCTAAGGAGAAACACCAACTATAATAGTTTAGAGAGAGATAGAGAGAGGTACAATCAAAGGACGATGATGTTCCTTCCTCCCTTTGCCCATTTAAGAATAGACACAAGTTCTAAAGATCGATCAACACTCTTTACAGTTTCCAAAACCCAAACTGAAAACCACTTTCTGTCCTTGCCCGTTGGCCTGCCCGTGACACGTGTTGATGTTTGATTGGTTCTACCAGAGAGGGATGGGAAAGGCGGTCCCTGTGACCCTTTTTTTTTCTTGCCTTGTCCCGAGCGCGTGGCTTATTTCCTTAATTATCTAGTAATTCGTAATTATGGTTTTCCTGTAAATTGACTATTCAGAGGTTCCCATTTATCAACACCGTAAAAATATAAAGATCATTTCTACTCACTTTTTGATGTAATTGTATCTTCAAAGTTTGATAAGAAAAATCAACGATAGTTAGATACTTCAAAGTGGTATCAATAAAATAAATCACCACTAAACTAGGTACTGAACATTCAATTATTATCTTGTTGAACTAAACTTTTTTGTCAATATTGTTGTTATATGTTCGCCGCACGTGTCTTTGACTTTCCTGGGAGCGGGAATTTTTATTAATTATTTTAGGTGAGTGATCAGTGTATATTATAGTTGTTAGGGCAGGAGGAGGGTGTGAGGTGGCAGACAGGGAAGCGTTAGGTGTTGGGTTGGGTAAGTGATTGGGAATTTATGGAAGTGTGTGGGCTTTGTGTTGCCCGTAATTTTGCCGGCAATTGCCACCTTTCAGGGCCGGTCTACCTTGCCCACGTGTCTTGCGTGGGTTCGTTCTTCCAACTGGCTCCCACTCTCTCTTCGTTGTAATAAAATAGTATTCTTTGAATTAATTTAAGCAAGTTTTTTTTAGTCTGCTCCAGAAATTTCAGGTAATGTAATAATATTAAATATTTATAGAAATCGTTTAAATATAAATTAGTTACCTATCAAATAATATGGACCAAAATAGAGTAGAACTAGATTTGATCATGTCTGGGCGTTTCGGTACCTGAGTATTATAACAATATAGTAATTTGTTCAATTATATATAATGGTATGTGTTTGATATAATCATCTATGTTTGATAAAATAGTTTACATAGTTAAATTTAATGGTTTGAATGTTCGCTAATTTAGACATATATAATTAAATAGTTTGTTTAATTATAATAAAATATTTTGAACAATTATGATAAAATGATTCAAAATTCTGAAAAACCTACTATATGATCAGATCCGGTCCCAAATAAAACGGACAAATATGAAGCAATCACAAAAGATTGATGGCGAAAATTGGAGCGATTAGCTTTCTGATTATCCGAAAGTAGATATAGAAGGGTTGTTTTTCATGGGACCAAGTGTGATAATGAAGGTGTGAACGTGGAATAATGCCTATTGCAAAGTGTGGATATAATACACACATCTATCCAGCGAGGACCAATCCTTCTCTTCGCTGTAAATTATGAAAATGTACTGGTTGGTCCCCATCAATTTTTGAGCAGGAATATTCTTGTAGTGCTGCCCTGGTGTAATCAAATTCCAAAGTTTCCATATTGTGGTTTGGGAAGGAAAAATAATTAGAGAAAATACATATTCTAAGCAGATTTTCAAATTTGGTGTTACTTTGTTATGTTATCTCGCTTCTGTACACGTTGGATAAAGTGGCGGAGGGATATTAAGGGTTGTGGATACAAGTGCCCCACTTGATTTTTTTTACAATTCACTAAAATTAGAAATTAGCTTCCGTATCCTATTTGAAAGAATACATTTGAAACACAAAATTGTATTCCATCGTAATCAACCACCGGGTCCACATCTTCTTATTGGCCTTCTTACATAGATTTTGAATCTCATTATAATCATCATATGTATCAGTGTCTCTAACAACTTTATTATCATAGTCAACTTTATTCAAATTTAAAAATTTTCCATCATTTTTCATATATGCAATAGCTCCATCAAAGTTCTCCTCAATCGTGAAATCTTTATCTAAATTCAGCTTATCAGAAAATATGTCTGAATAATTAGGATCATCTACATTCTCCTCTTCCCCCATAAACAAGATTAGGAATCTCTTCTTCTCCCTCTATTCTTTCTGCAAGATTAGAAAACTCCTCTCCAATTTCTTCTTCTCCCAAACCAACATAAGGAACTTCTTCTTCTCCCTCTCCTTAATTCTCCAAGATCAGGAATATTTTTTTTTCCGCAACTTTAACTGAATCAACAATAGAAATCTATGTATCTTCCTCCTAACAAATCTTTCTAACAATGTGAAACAACACTTTCCCCCTAGGATTATCCATATTCAAATGTGTTTCTCTTAGGATTATCCATATTCAAATGTGTTTCTCTTTCATCTAGCTATATGAATATCTTAATTACATTAGTATTTTTATAATAATTGAACATGAACTCCACTTCTTTATCAGAAGATATTTCCAAGCTAGTGTCAAATCAATAATTGCATAAAGAACTAAATCTGAAAAGTCGTATAAACATCATTTGCCAAAGTCAAATAACAATATCGATTGGGTCGTACCTTGTCATAATAGAGTGACTCCTTGTTCAAGATGAACTTCAACTTGTAAGTCTTGACGTCCATGACCTTGATCTTAAAATTTCCAAATGAGACTATAATTTTTTTTTGCGAATTAGAGTTTACACACTTAGAGTTTGAAACTTTTTGAACAACAGAAGAGAAGAATCGGGATCAAAACAGAAATGGGTTTAGAAAATTGGGTAATCCAAATTTTTCTCACTTAAGATTTTCATACTCTCCCATCATGTCGGGAGAGAATTAGAGAGGGAGGAGTCAAAATGATTTGTTGGTGAATTTGAGTTTTTATAAGATTGGAAAATAAATTTTTAACATTGACAGATAAAATTGGTAAATTCACGTACTATCTTACCGGGAAAAAATAATTACAATTTTGATGTCAAAAATAAATAATACCTTTACAGCTAACTGAAAAACTAAAGCTAACGTTTTAATACTTAGTGAAAGCTTAAGCATATCATTTGAATTCATAAATATCTGCTACAGATTATACACATGATCTAAATCTGATGCGACCTGCCCTTGTCGTAATATTCCCATTTAAAAAACGGTCGGACCGGATGCGGCACCAAAGTTGGGCTGCGTTTATACTCAAACCCTGGGCTGGTGGTCCACGCAATTGACCAGATGTTTCAAACCAGATATTTTTATAGAATATTCTACATTCAATCTGAATGCATATTTTTCGAATCGGATACTTTCTTTTAGAATAAGTAGCCTAAGAGCCGCCGGATATAGAATCAGAAATAAAATAGGGCAGGTCATTAAGACAGGTTGAAGTTGGTCTACTGTGGCCGAAAAGGTGGGTCCAGCATAGAGGGGGCCCACAGTTAGATTAATGCACATGATCCAACTAATTGACAAGCTAACTTTCGGAAAAAAAAAGATAATTTCCCTGAGGCTCCTCGAGTTTGCAGAAATTAATGATTTAATTCCTCTAATTTTTTTTATTATTTAGCCCCTCTAGTTTGTGAAAAGGGCATTATTTAACCCATATTGTCGTAATCAGCTCTTTTCTCTAGCGAAAATGGACCTAAGATTACTAAAATACATTTTTCCTTTAAAAAGTAAAAAAATAAATTGAAACATAATCGTAATTCGTATTCAGCTGAAATGTTTTATGAAACATCCTAAAAATATATATGATTTACGTAAAATATTTCAGAAATTTTGGAGGTACAGAAGTATTTTCTTATTTTCTAATGTGTCAAAATTTTGTAAAATTATATAAAATAGAAAATTTATATAATTGGGCTGATACTTGTCCCATGTGTCTTTAAGCAACTTTAATGAATTTAGGAATCAAAAAGTCTAGATTCTCACGAGCCAATTTTGAAAAAGTCTGGGGATACCAAAAATATAGAGTTTTAATTATTTTTTTATTAAAGATGGAGTCTTTAGTAAAGATGCTTAAGGACACATTGAACAAATTTTAGGTCCTAAATTCACTAAATATGCTTAAGAAAACATGGGACAAGTTTCAGCCCAATTAGACAAATTTTCTATTTTATATGATTTTATAAAATTTTGGCACGTTGGAAAATAAAAAAATACTTCTGTGCCTCCAAAATTTCTAAAATATTTTACGTAAATCATGTATATTTTTAGGATGTTTCATGAAAAAATTCAGCTCAATACAAATTACGATTGCGTTTCAATTTATTTTTTTACTTTTTAAAAGAAAAGGATATTTTAGTAATCTTAGGTCCATTTTCGCCAGAGAAAAAAGCTGATTCCGGCAACACGGGTTAAATAATACCCTTTTCGAAAACTAGAGGGGCTAAATAATAAAAAAAAACTAGAGGGACTGAATTACTAATTTCTGCAAACCTGAGGGACCTAAGGGGAATTATCCCAAAAAAACTACTTGACAAGCTCCGTGGGAAACGAATCGCCGGTGGGTTGAGTGGATCAATTATGACAACTTTTTGTTAATGCTTTTCGATAGTTTATTGATTTTGAGTTCTAATTATTAAAAATATAATATTATTAAATATTTATTCAAAAGGTTTTGTTATTGTTAAAATTTCATATTTAGTTCAATTTCAAATTAATTTCTTATAATTTCAGCGAAAAAAGATACTAGAAGATTTGGTACACCGGAATACTTTCAAATTATTCCAGCCAGTTTAGATTGTTTTTCACTTTTTCTCCTCGGAGTATCAGAGGACCTATTTAGCTTTGACTTATTAAACTTGGATGATGACTGGTTGTTGCCGTTTGTTTCTGACATCTAAATGAAAATCTAAACTTTTAAGTGAAACACTAAGCACTGGTGTTTTGAAGATTATAATAAATTTACGATCTTACATCGTCGAATAATCTAACAAAATGGAAATTACTCCAGTGGATACTCCTGGGTTAAATCAAACGCAATCAACGCCAATTCTTTTATAAGTAAAATTTATAAAATGCTTAATGTGGAATTTCTTTTTACGACAGTGGGAACCCTTATGTATGTTTGAATATTAGTACATGGCCGAGAGCGTTTTGCATAACTTTTCTGAATTATGTAATTTAATAAATATTTGGATAATTATTAGTTTCGACAAAACGAACGTGGAGCTGGTGTGTTGGCTAGAATCCGAGTCTGATCACACTCTTGTAAATATAATGTCGGCAAGCAATCAAGTTGATGGAACATATGGATGCCAGCTCCACCCATTTACGGATCCAATTCACCTCATGGTAACATATTTATTAATATTAATAGGATATATCCAGTTTATTTTTAAAAATTATCCAATGTTCGATAAAGAGAATTTGTGTCATATATATTATTCGATCTTCTTTTTAAGAACCAATCCATTTCAATGAGCTGGAATACACGAAATTATATAGAAAATATTGACAGCTTGGTAACCAGAGAAAGTTGGAGCCATTGAGGTAGAGATAAACAAATGAAGGCCCAAAATGAAGAGATGAGGGCCAAAAGAACCTCTCTTCCTAGTAGACTCCGTAGTAGAAACTAAAACCCCAACATCCAAAATTCGAACTACCTTGTCGGAGATCATTTGGTCCCGTGGCATTGAGGTGGGGCGGGGTAGGGTGAAGTCCAGAGTTTGACTCTTGGCATAAACATTTCTGATGTAATAGAATAGGATTTAGAATAGGATCTCAAAAAAAAAAAATCGAACTACCTTTTTTTTCTTGCAAGTTTTTCTTGTTTGATTTTTTTTAAAAAAAAAGAAAGTTACCGAGACGAACGACAACTTCGCCAGAACAAATCCTCTTCTAGTAGGATATTTCAAGATGAAGTGTTGCACAGCCCACAACCCTCTTGGTAAGAGCATGGATTATGGGTAATTTACTCACTTTGGTTGTATTTTGACTTTTTCGCTTTATATAGTGAGCGACGTGAACCCATCATTTAAAAAAAAAAGTGATTTTCATGATTTTTTCACCTAAAAAAAGAAAAAACGTAAAAAAAAATGTGACCACCACAAGCTTTTAAGGGAGAATAAAGACCGACATTTATTATATTGTGGATACCAGAATGTTATTGACTGGAAATTAATAATTAAACGAGTATTACTTCTACTCTTGACGCTCCTTCAACTAGTACTGAGTGCAAGGATAAGGAGAACCATGAACATGATGGAGCCTGACATTAAATATCAGTCTCAAGTATAAACTACTCCTCACAGATAACAAAAAAATATCCAACAACGGAGCCTTCCAATTGCAACGAGACATACAAGGTAAATAGAACAGGAGAATCGCTTCGAACCTGACACTGGATCCATACTTGATTTTCACATATTGAGCTGGTGCTCTTTGACAAAGGCTACTCGACTTGCCTCGCATCTACAAATGCGAGAAAGGCGAGCGCAATGTAACTACTCAAACACGGAAATTGATCCCTAAGAATGGAAGTTTAAAAAGCAAATTCCCGTACAGTACTATATTATGCAGAAGGATCATTACGTTGTCTGTCATCGGAATAGTTGGCTGGAGAAGATTAGCTCTTTCGTCACAACTTCCGAATGGATTTAACATCGGCATATAGCAATTGCCTAGCACAGCAATACATATCATGCCTGATGTTCCAAGGAAATGTGTAGGTCTATCCGCTGAAGGAAAGAATTCACAATTCCATCAAAATTTGCGAGAGAGAACAGCAAAAAGAGCCCCCGGCCAGCTCTTCTGCAAAATGACCTCCTTTGGTGCATAAGCTCGAGAAGTACACTGACATTTATAAAGATGTTACATCTCAGGTAGGAGATGTCCGGCTAAAGTCTGCTTAGAAGCTTTGTCCAGTAAAGGCAAACGGGTAGCCAGATGATTGCCATCCTAAGAATTAGATGACTTCACACATTAAATGCAAGTCCAAAATCAGAATAGCTTACCCTAACAAGCACTCGGATCAATTCCAAGAGAATTGATTCTCGATCTGAGCTACTCCAAGAACACAGCATTCATACAATAGGATGAATATTGGATAAGGAAGCAGCAAACCAAAACGCACGACAAGTATTTGTGCACTGACAAAAACAACAATTTGTGCAGTGACTAAAACAACATTTTGTGCAATCAAACAACCTTGGAATTGCGTAACAAAAAAGAAGATGATTAACATGCAAAAACATTTGCGTTCCCGTTATATCTTTTCTCATCTCCAGAAAAATCGAAGCCTTGATAGCAAGTTCGAAGAAAATTGGTCATGCAACTCTACATTGAATCTCACAAACCAACACTAACTTTACCACTTCATCCGGAATCACAGAAGCAAAAGGAACAATATTTTTTTCAAAATTACCTTACAATATGATCATCATATCTCATATATCTAAGAAGTTCAACAAAAAATATAGCCTTTATCCTGTGCAAAATCACATCTGCACCCAAAAATCAGAGAAAATGTTGAAAACCACCAGAGTTAGCAAATCAATATCATACCTACGGCAATAAACTAAAGCAAGTAATCACCAAAACAACCAGGAACTAGCTAACCTCTATGTGCAGGCTTCGGTTTCTTGCAATCTGGAGAAACGGCAAACCAATACAAATCTACTCTCAGTCCCATAATAAAATCCTCTCTATATGCCATTTTCTCCTCTCTTTTTTCAGCACTTCCACATCTTTACCAGTAAGTAATACAACACAAAGCCAAACGCTTCAAAAAAATAAAAATACCCCTCTCAACATCAACAAAGTTGCCTATCCAATCTAAGCTAAGTCAATCCATTACTGTCCAGACTCTTGTGAATCATCATCCTTGGAAGAATTCTGTTGATGGTGGTGGTGATTTACCATTCTACCCTGGCCCATCTGCTGATAAACATGGCTCAGAGCCTGAGGATTCAACACCCCAACATGATGCTGCCCATCCTGAGACAGCCCAAGCTCCAACCCAGGAAACTGCTGGGCCCCACCACCCAAAATGGAAGCAAAGCTCATCATTTGACCCAAACCAGCCCCACCCAAGTCAAACCCACCACCACCAAAGGCGCCAACTTGGTGGGGCCACATCCCGGCGGGTCCCACCCAGCCCGGCCTATTACTGGGTCCCCCCAAAGACTCGACCTTTTGCATCCCCGCAGCCACAGACACCCCCTGGGAGGTCGGGGCGGGACCGACGGACGTCACGGAAGACGCGGGGACGGTGCCGGTTCCGGTGGCGGCGATGATGGAGGGCTCGGCGTGGTGGAGGAGCCACTGGATGGTCTCTCCGTCGGACTTGTGACCGAGCTCGCGGGTGAGCTGGAAGATCCTGGCGGCGCAGAGGGCCGGCATCCGAATCCGCCGACCCCGGCCATCCACCTTGGTGTGCCTGTCCTTGTTCGAGCTCCGCTTCGGACCCAGTTGAAGCTGCTGCTGCTGCTGCTTCTGCTGTTGTTCTTCTTCTTTGTCGGTGTTAAGGTTGTCCCCTCCTCCCGACATGTTGTTGTTGATGTTGATGTTGATGTCGGTGGCTCTACGGGATTGGGTCGGGATCAACGTGGGGATTTCGTGTTGGTGCGGCTGCTGGTTTTTCTGGGTTGATACTTGATAGCCCTTGGGATCCATACTTTATTACTTTATTTATAATATTATATGTTGTTTTGTTGAGGCATTTACTATTTACTATTTAGTAGTCTTCTTTCCTTTTCTTTTTTCTAAGAAAGATCAGTCTTTTTTTGGAGGAAAAAGAAGAGAAAGAACCTCGGAAGGAAAAAAAAATAAAAATCTGGATTGATTGGAACAATATGGATTTTGGCTGTTTTGGCAACCCATCAATCAGTAATTTCATGCCATAATTGAAAACCATCCCAAACATCACTTATAACTTATCAATTTTTTCCGAAATATCTATTTAAGCAATTAGTTGGGATCGAAATGGGTGGAATAACTAGTTTATAAATTAAATGTTTCAAGATGTATTTTTCAAACGAAAATCGAAAATTTTAAATAACACAACATATTTGATTTACATATTTCCCAATTTTCCGTCTGGTCCGTGATCCAAATAGTCAAATTTTGCTTTTTATCGCCTTTCTGCTCTCTGTTACCCTCTGGGGTCTGTCCGTGGTCCAAGCAGTCAAAAATTACTTTATTTAAATGAGTGTCGCGTAAGTACTTTATGACTCTCCTTCCATCTCTTGTTTTGTTTTCTCATTAGGTTCCGTGTGTGTTGGATTGGAGTACAGTGGTTTTGATTTGACTTTTGACTAGTGAGCTACTATCTTGACCTGCCTCTTTTTTCTACTGTTTTGGACAGGCACATGGTGACACTTCCAACTTTCCATACTATGATGATTTAACCATTTTGATTTTTGATTGTTGTTGTTTTAAAATTAATCTTTGACTCTTTATTATTCAAAATAACCGTGCTTTTTAGTCCCTAAAAATTAATATTATTTTTTTATGATCATTATACCCTTCATTTGAAAAATTAACTCAAACTCAAACCCAAAATTAAATCAAACCAAACCCAAACCCAAATAAACCAAACCGAATCAATTAAAACCTAACCTAGCCCAACCCAATCCAGTCCGTCACCGTGAGGCTGCCGTCGACTTCGAAATCGTACCCATCGAAGTCAAAACCTTAGGTCCCAAGAGTTCATCGGGAAGATACCCGGACACGAGCCACCATTCACAGAGGATCTTCCGAGGTTGGAAGCACTTCTGGAACGTGTTGAACGCGGTGGTATCGAAGCAACACATATGGGCTGCGGTCGATCCCAACGCAAAGAATGAGGCATTTAATTGTAGCAACGGGATGTATTCAAATGGAAGTTGATGGCTGAGCAGTTTAGGACCGAGGACTACGGGTTAACCGAGGATGGGGAGGACCGAGTCGTGTTGGCAGAGTTGATGGAGGGTAAGGAGCAGGTTTGGGAGGAGATCGTGAGGGAGACCAGCTGGCGGAGATAAAGGCTCTAACGCCGTCACCAACTTCCCCTGCTCCATCTCCACGGAAAAGGAGCGGTCCGTGGACGACAGCTACGACTGGTCGTCCTTCTCCACCGACGACATGATGCACTCTCCGACGTCCGTTCTCCGATACGACGACGAGACCACTACAACAATGACTGGTGGTTTTAACCACGGATGGGGCTCTGGTTTTGACTTCGATGGGTACAGTTTCGAAGTTGACGACGGCCTCACGGTCTGGATTGGGTTGGGCTAGGTTAGGTATGTTTTAATTGATTTGGTTTGGTTTATTTGGATTGGGGTTTGATTTGGTTTAATTTCGGGTTTGAGTTAATTTTTTAAACGAGTGGTATAATAGTCATTAAAAAAATATGTTGACTTTTAGGGACTAAAAAGTTAGGTTATTTTGAATAGTAAGGAGTCAAAGAGTAATTTTAAAACAGCAAGGATCAAAACGGTTGAATCACCATAGATAGTATAGCAACTTTAACCTAATTTTTCCTTGTAAAATTCAATGAATTCTTTTCTTTGTTTTTCGTAATCAATCACCGTCGAATTCCATTTTTATGAATAACTTTTTATGATTGCCTTTTTCTTCCTTTTCCTTCCCCACGTTTATTGCCATCATGGAAATTGATATTACCCGTCTATATATAAAATCGACGACTCTCCGAATGGCGAATACCATTTTAGCATGCAAGAGCTTTGAATGAGAGTAATAATGAAACAGTCAATTAATTGTCACTCAAGTTCTCGTGTAGGAATGAAAGAAATATTTATATTTTGTAGTTCGAAATTTACTCTTATTCCGTAGATTTGAGATATGTTGATTTTATTTGAATCTAGAGTAAAATATAATTATGAATCCACATTTAAAATAAGGGTCTAAAATACATTATAAATCTTACCAAATTCTACTATACTCTTACATTTTTATTCTATTTTATATCATACTCTAACTAAATCATAATTATAATATTTTATTGTTACTACTTACTCGTAAATTATAATAGATTTCTTGCATATTTGTAATATGCTTCATGAAATTAACTTTTTATTTTTATTTATTGATATACTAAATATTTTACGATTAATCTTCATATATTCATTAAAATTTATTGAAATATTTTATATAAAATTAAATTTTTATATTGAAATTACATTTAATTAGGTGTTCGGATCCTTCAATTTCTATAGACGCTCATACCTTAAATGTAAAGATACGAGTCTAGTGACAAAAAATTTCAAAGATCCATGATAAAAAAAAAAAATAGTTCAAATTACTACTGCCTTACTCTACCCATCTTTCATTACATGTTCTGGTGGCTCTCTCACTATCTTCTGTGTCTTTTCGAGTCTATTAATAATTTACTTCAATTATCACGTGACGTGGCCACTGGCATTATAGTGGATCGGTGAAAACCTGATATTGTTATGTAAAAAATAACGTAACGTGAACTAAATTACCCACGAACGATGGGGTCCTTGTTCCTGGGAAACAATGGTGATGGTCAAAACTTGGAACCGGAAACCAATACGTGAAGTCGACTACACGCCTGTTACTAACATTATTGGTATCACATTATGGGAGGTACTGCGCACATCATCCTTATTTTTCTTAAATTCCATTATCATACCTATAAAGATTTATCTCAAATTGCAATTCACATGACCCGTATAGAGACAGAGACTGCAAATTGCAAACAAAAAATAAAAATGAGAGCATTTGAAACCAATTGAAGATTAAAAAGTTCTCAATACAGTACCATAAACAAATAATTTGGATCGGGATAAACCGATCAAAACAAAATTAATGCACATATATCAATACAGTACTACAATGAGTGTCCTGGGCACCACATCAGTGGTTACTCTACTCGCAGTTTTCAGCCCACATTCGTGTCCTCGCTACAATACCATGCCCTGGACGCTACATCAATTTTTTTTTCAGCTCAATTTTTTAAAATTCACATCTAACTGTACTAAACTCAAATATTATTTCGCATAACTTCGAAAAGACTAAATTAAATTTTGAAACGCTAAATTTTGCAAAATGAAAATTATGATAAGTTTGAAATATATTACATGGGAAATTGGAAGAAAATTACATCAAAATACATAATTTACATCACATTTACTCATGCAACCTTCCATCTATGGTGAAAACTATATATGTTTTATTAATATTATGAAAATATTAAGGATGATTATTTCCCATTCAAAGACAATTATTTACAAATAGTTTTAAAAGTACTTTAAAATTTAATGGCGTAGGCCCAACCCAGCCCACTCTCTCAAGCTAGCCTTTACTCTTCCTTTACAATGATTCAGGCATAAACATTTTTGATTTCACATCAAACTAAACATAGAAGGGAGGTCCTCTAAAGATGTATAAATAACAGAGGGGTCTTCTTTTAATAATCACAAAGCCATACGTTTGGCATTTTCAATTTTTTTAAAAGAATTAAAAATAATAAAAAAATTATTTCTAAGAAAAAGACGTAAAATGGTAAAAGAAAATTTAGAATGTTTTTCTGATTTTTATTTCATTTTTTTATTTCTATTTATTTTGATTTAAAAAAGTTGATTGGACTGACCTGTCGACGTGGCTTAATTAGAGCGGACTGCGCCACGTTGGGCGAGAGGCATGGAACGCCTCGCTGACACGCGAGAGCACCTCGTGTGTCGGCGAGCTGCCATATGGTAGACCAGGGGCGCACGTCCCTAGTGTTGCGAGTGGTCTCGGCCTAACAGATTTGGGGGGCATGGCAGACAGGGGCGCACGTCCCCGGTGCTGCGAGTGGTCCCGGCCTAACAGATTTGGTGGGGGTGGGTGGGCCATATCCTCAATGTTTTGTTCCTAATTTATGGACGTCAATGGCTACTCCCAGTCCATCGGTCCACTCCATCGGGTCGGGCATTCGAGGTCGCACCTACCGATACCAATCGCGGCTGCCAGTTTGCCGCCAACTACCAAAGCTCTCTGCCGGCCGTTTTTCAAATCCCGGTCACCTCGGACCTCGCTAGATCGATCCAAGGATAGATTCGTAATCCTCTAGTCGAGGCACTCTTGTCAGTCTTACCCCCATCACCGGCGCCTCCCAGAATTGCCGGATCAGCCACTTGGTTGCCGGTCGTTCAAAGCCAGATCCCAGCCGGTGCTTTACTCTCCAGCGGGATCCGAGCACATCACGGGAATGGGCTCGACGTGGTGCATCTTTAGATATACTCGTCGGTCATTTTTTGCGTGTCGGACCACCATCGACCTCCGCGCCGGGCCACCTCCGGCCATCAATGGTCTCCGCGTCGGGCCACCTCCGGCCACCATTAACATCCGCGTCGGGCCACCTCGGGCCACCACCGACCTCCGCGCCGGGCCACCTCCAGCCACCACCGGCCTCCTTGCTAGGCTACCTTCGTTGGTGTAGGCTTATTATCGTTGCCCCTCCTGACTGCCAGGACTGTTGGCTAGCGGGATTTTATGGGCTCGTGAACCTTTGTAACCTTTTCTTTTTCTTTAATAAAATGGTAATTATTAAAAAAAACTTATCTATTTAATTCTATTTGGTATAAAATTATTTATTTAAATAAATTTTTATAATATTTTTTTTGGAATCTAATTTTTTTTATCTATAGTCAAATTAAAAATTATAGTACTTGGAATATTTATAAATAGAATTTAATGTTAACATATTTTCATCCATCATCTACAACTCTCTTTTGTGTATTTAATATCTTCTTTTAATTTTTTGTAGTTATATTATTTTTATTATAGATATAGATGATCCTAATTTTTTAAATTTTCAACCATTCATGTCTTATAATTTTATTTATATTTTTGTTTTTGTTTTTTGTATTTTTGATTTTTGATTTTTGTATTTTAATTTTTTTGTAAATTTTTTATTACCTAATGTTATCTTTTAATTTTCCTATTTGTCATTTTTTAACTATCAAATTTGTTATTGTATATTTTTTATTATCTTGAAGTATATAATTTTTATGTTCAAAAATAATGATAGATGATAGTATGTAGATAAGAAAAAAAATAGTTTATTATGTGACATGACTTTGTGGTATATAGAACAATATGTTATTAGATTAGATTCGATAGAGATGAGAGATAAATCAATTGAGAAAAAATCTAAGAAGGATTTCAGGAGTTGGTGATGTCGATGATGCCCTTGAAGGAGGAATTGAGGAGGACATATGTGGAGTCCTCCCGGCTAGGCAATAGTGGGCGCAATAGGATCTCGTCGTTGCCCTGGATAAGGTAGCTAAAGTTTGAAACTTTAAGCAAAGGGATGACATGGAGACGGTCAAGTAGCCATGTATCTTGCCTTCAATCCTTGTCCTAAGAGAGAAGAGAGAAGCAAAAGGCAAAACTGACGAAGAAGAAAGCTTTTAAGGGGGTGGGTGGGTGGGTGAAAAAGTTTTGGAGTAGTCATCCTTTTACATTATTGGATTTTTTGTGTGAATTAATTCATTGGGAATCCTAGATTTTCATTTTAGAGTTTTATGTTTTGATTTTTTCACTAAATTTGATATTCTTTACTCTTATTGGTTATGTTCTTGATTTTAGTTGGTTTGATCTTGTTTTTAATTAGTTCTTTATTTTCGGTGTTCGTGGTCAAAGGTGGAAGAATATGATTTTTTTGTTTAAGAATATTTTGGTCATTTTCCATAGGAAAAAATGTGATAATGGCAACGAGGAGCTCGATAGTCTATTTTCACCAAACCTTAAAAATAGAATATTGATTTTTAAAAGTTACGGATCCAAAGGAGGAGGAAAACGAAAAGTAAGGGTAGGTGGGTGGGTGAAGAAGTTTTGGAGTGTTCATTCTTTTACATTATTGAACTTTGTGTGTGTGTTAATTCGTTGAGAGTCTGGATTTTCAATTTTGTGTTTTATGTTTTGATTTTTTCTCACTAAAAAAATGTGATAATGTCAACGAGGGGCTCAATAACCTATTTTTTAACAAACCTTAAAAATTGAAATATTGATTTTTAAAAGTTAAGGACCCCAAGGAGGAGAGAAACCAAAAGTAAGGGACCATAAGATAATTTGTCTATTTTACAATGTATATCCTTAGATCATCCACAATATTTAACTCTTCATCAACTCTATCTTAGCTCTACTTCTTTTTAAAATAAATATATTGTATTAAACTTGAATATAATTTAAAAATAATTTTAAAATATTAAAATTAATTTTAACTAATTAAAATAATTGAAAATTAATTTGGCAAATTATATAACATGATTAGTTAAAAATTATATGAAAATAAAATAAGAGTACATTAACTAAAAGTACTTTAATTAAAAATCATATTAAAATAAAATACAAGTACATTAACCAATGATACATATGATTGGCTTCCTTCAGCGCAACTCATTTGAGGGATAAGTCGTTTGCATGATCAATCAAGAATTTTAACAACTTTTTATGTGATTGTCAATCTGCAACAGCCATCAACTTTAATAATTCAGGATCAATATCATCGTTACAAGTGAATTTTTCTTTCCCATTAGATGTCTCTATTTTTTTGTAGTCTCCTTACCATATAGATGCAACATTATAGATCCGTATCTCATATATGTAGGAGGTTCAGTGGAAACTGAATCATCTCCTTTTTCAGTAGTTTGTATTTATTTAAAAGTTCTACTCTCAACATCTTATGACTCCTTAGAAGAGTCAACTACAGAATCCGTTAATTCAAGATTTCATTTTGATGTTTGCTTCATGTACTTATGGATCACCTTTTTTCCTTTGAATTATAATATAGTTGGTGAGATTATGTCATTACATTCGAGTCCTGTTGTCCACTCTTATGCCTTTTTGATACCTTGTTATATGCATAAATCTACTTGCTGCATGTATGACTAAGCCGACCGCACTAAATTTTCATAAATTTTAATTTTATTGGATTGATCTCACTCAAATTTTTTTGAGCTTGTGCAAAGGATGTCTCTGATTTTGACCCAAAGACCTTGGTCTGTTTGATGGTTGAACCATATGACATCTTCATTATGTCTAAGATAAGTATATATTAAGGAATATCTTTTATAATATTCTACAATTTATTTACGACTCTTCCTTCACTATTCTTCGTGAATGTATCGATCATCGTAAGGTCAATAAGTTGTTGATATCTTTGTGGATGTATGTTATTGTTGAGATCTTGTTAGATGAGGCTTTGGTTGAAGAGGCTTTAGTATAATTGGCCTTGGTTGAATTGGTCTTTGTTGCATTGATTATGATTATTGGTTCAACATATCTCAGAAATATCTTCACTATAAGTATGGGAAAAAATATTGTTGGGACAATGGTGGGTGTTGGTGAAAATTGGATTAATATCAGTGAACAAAGTGATGTTAAGGTCTAGGTGAATTTTGGACAAAGTGTTGTTGAATATTTTATAAATTTTGGAAGGAATTTTCTGTTTGAAAAAGACTTTGGTAGGCTGAGTGAGCTTGTCGATCAAAATTATAATCAACATATAAATCTAAAAGCTCAATCGTTTAATCATAATCATAATTATGATCCATAATTAGAAAATATAATAGAGATTATAAGAAGATGAGAGATAGGGTGAGAAAAGGTGAGAAAAAATAAAATGATATTAATTTCTAGAATTTTAAAATAATTTTTGACTATATTAATTTGTTACTCAATGTAAACTACATAAATTATATTATAGATACAAATTATTTTATAAACTTATTAGAAACATAACAAATTGAACAGAATGCTACAAAATGATACAATGGATTTTTAAATTTTTTAAAATATAGTTTTTAAAAATTATATGACAAAAAATACCACGTTGTTGAGTCACGGTGTACCATGCGGGCGAATCACCATCGTGGCACGAGTTCTATTGTCAAAGCTTTGAAATACGATTCATTACGCATGTTAAGAGAGGATGGACTCTCCGCCAATGAATATCCGCCTCATCGTTGAAAGAGAATTGCTTAATTCTCTACGGGTGGTCATAGAAATTTTGCATGACCCCATGAGACAACATAGAATTTGACTTTGCTTTATATCAATGGTTGATATTGATAGAATTGCATTTTGACCTCTTAAATATATTAAATAATCTAGCGCCATAAAAAAATATTAACTAATATTTATATTGGAATTGTGTTGTATTAAAATTTATCCCAAATAGCCCCTTGTTTTTGTAGCCGAGTATTGGATGTAATCGATGGTGTAGGGTTGCTCGACTCGGTTTAATAATTTTGGCAATTGCATCTTTCCAATTTGGTAATCCATCTAAATAGTTAATAGCCACACGATATTCCGCTGAATTATCAACGTCACGACTCTATCTTTGTGGTGTATATTGTCATTTTTTAAAGATAAAATTATTACACTTAAATTACAATTGAAACACATGTCAAATGTTCAGTGATAGGTGTATATTGCTACCTATCATTTCTATAATAATAATAATAATCAACCTCACATTATTATAACCAGCGGAGAGCTACATGATAACTGAAAAATATAAGTTGACATTATTTAATTATGTGGTGTACCTTCCAAGGCACCGTTTTCCAAATTATATGCAATCATGTCAAAAAAAGACAAACCCCACAGGTCAAAATGTCCAGTGAATATATTTGATGATGTGGGTTACCACTGCTTGTTGGTATATTTTGATGTATAGTTTATTGAATATTAATGACGTAAATCGATATTAATTAAATTGATTCTTGACTTCACCAAAAAAAAATTAAATTGGTTCTTGAGATAATTTTTTCAATTTTTTGAAAAAAACGAAGTTCAAAACTTGTAAACGGAACATATATAATCAAATATTATCATCTTTGACGAATTCTGAAACTTATGAGATAATTGCAAGAGTTAAAGTGAAAGATAATTTATTAGATATATAAAGTTAAAGTTGCATTGAAATTAAAAAGTTGTTTTTGAGAGCTGTCATGAGTAATTAAAGTCATTCTTTAGCGGAAATCATTCCCTTTTTTTTAGCAACTGTTGAATTAAATTATTATCGCTCAATTGACATCTTTCCAATCAACCAGGACAGTTAGGGTTGGATAGGATGTGGATAAAAGTTTATTCTGAACATTTTATAGTAAATAATATTGAGCATTCTTTTGTAATAATATGGAGATATTTGGCCAAAATTGAAAAAAATTACACACATGACAATATCAAAAGAAAAAATGTTATTGTCATAACACACTAAAAATACAATATTCAATATAACATATGGAACGTTATAGTATCACATAAATGATATGTTGGTATAAAAAAAATGCCAACTTGATCCACATTCAGTCCAAACTTAGTGAAATAATTTCATTCACTCGGTGCACAATCTATCTTTTATTCCGTACGTGCATCGACATTTTAAGAAAATATATTTAAGGTAAGTGAATGTGTTTTAGAAGATCGGATAAAACTGCTCTTCGGGCCAACAAACTTGATCTGATTTTAGATCAGAAAGATACTAATAAAACTCGAAATTTAATTTAACACGAGTTGGAAAACGTAATATATGAAAAATTTATAGATAAATGACTTGAGAAAAAAATACATCACCATTTTACATATAGTTTCCATGAATAGGCTGTCGGCTGTACTGAAGCCAGCGAATAGGATGGCCCCAAAACTGTAAAATATCTTTTCACTCCTCCGGAATATGAATAGCATTGTACTGTTACTCCCGCAGCATTAAATTGACTAAGAAAGGACGTCGTTCAGAAAACAAGGCAATCTATCAACTCCCACCTAACAGCCTGAGAGGGTTTACCAGTACAGATCCAACATAATTGAAGAGAGACGGTAATCATTTCGGGGATACTTTGTTTAAGTACGTTCGTTAATTAATCTGTATATGTATCATCAGATATACTGATTAGATCTTATTTGGATGTATACCTTAAAAGTGTGAAATTGTTGAGATTTTTTCATGTACAGATGAATAAATGTTCGAAGACTTTCTGTATATCGATTATTAATTCGGGTCCTTTACCTAACTACAGATATGAGACGTGTGATTTTTGAGGTAACAATGATGAGGGGGAGTGAAACAGGAGAAGATAAGTGTCAATCAGCTCTACCTTGTTTCAATAAATAAGAGCCACTCCACCCAATTACTGAGGAGCTTCAATAAGACCAAATCATTTGCCGTTCTCTTCCCTCGGAATTGCATTGCACGCATTAATTAAGGATATTATTAATGGATATTATTATGGATATCAAACAGAGATATTATCATGGATATCAAATTGAGTTGAGAGTTTAATTGACGTTGATGAAAAAAAAAATTATTTATTGCGAATATCAAACACAGACCACCGATCTGGATGATTTAAAGCTATAGAATATATAACTGAACGGAACGACAATCTTTTGATGAGATGTAGATCTGCACCACCACCACCACCGAGATCACCATATCCTTGTGTCACATCCGAGCCCATTAACTATATTACCTTTTAGGTCGCATTTCAATTCCCCTCTTTTACTTGTTCTTATTCTTTATTGTATTTAATAAATTTCCTAATTGTCGAGCTTATCACATTTGTTAGGTATAATAGTACATTTGTTTATTAGTGCAAAAAACTTATCATCCCATTGAATTGAGGTTTGGACTGATTAAAAGATTTTTGTTTTCACGTGGTCCTTGTTTCATTGAATGTTGGCCAAATCAATTTGAGAGGACGTGTTAAATTAACCACATTGTTACGTACTGAATTAACTATATTGTTAGTTCTAAAAATAATTTAAACCACAAGATATTTAGTTCCAGATCCACGAAGTATCACTATCCATCATCGAAATCTTCATAAACCAAATTGACAAGTGACACGAGAGTAGAAAAAGTCAAGAAAATACAAAAAAATATAGTTTGCTGATAGGAAAGAGATGGTTGGTTTTAAGGTCAGCCAGGAACAACTGAGAATTAAAATGTTTTTAACAAGTCGCAAATCCCCTTCACGTGCTTGATGCGCCAAAATAGGCATCGCTTTCCCAACCAGAATCAGAATTCTTTCCTAGTTTGAAGAACATAGTACAGTTATTGGGCCCACAACAAAGGGGCTCAGGACCCCAAAGCCACCTAGTGGGCCTCTAAAGCCCACTTCTGCAACTCCTCCGTTTTCTTACGTCTCTTCCCGGAAATTGTCCTATTTGGCATCTGCTAGTCTCGCGCTCCGGCTACCAGCCGGGAAAATGTTAAGAACTAAGAAGCTTTTAAAAAGGCCCAATACTATGGTGCGTATGTGGGTTATCACCAAACGGTCCAAATTCACCAGAAATCAACGAGAAAACTGAGGAGACAGACGTCAGTCAGCTTTGATCGTGACTCGTACGAAAATTAAAACTTGATAAATAGATTTTTTCTGTTCTTTGTGATCAAACTCATATTAATAGGTTTAATAAATAAACAAATATCAAAATAGTTTTTGAAAAAAATAAAATAAAAATATGACTATATGTTGAAAGTAATTTGTATATTCATTGGCGGGTTTCCTAATGAGAAGAAAGAAAAAGGATAAAAGTGCGAAGAAATAGTATAAAGTTGCATTACAAGACAGATTGGACACTCCTTTCTGCTCCCACTACGAATATAGAACGTAAAATTCTGCATTTTAAAGCTATTTTGGTAGACGGTAATCCTCAATTCTGTTGAATTATTCGTCAATCCTTGCCATTAGTACTGTGTTTAATCGATCAAACAGATGCATATTATTCTTATCATGTCAAAATTATAGTACTAACGAGTCATTGTCGAATTCTTACGATTTAAAACTAAAATGTCGTTGCAATATTATTATCGAGTTTGGAATCACCACTGTAAAAATTACTCGGAACCGTGTGCTACTTTAAGGTAGCAACAGCAGCACACCCGCACGTGGAATTCACATGGTCACTATCAAATCTAGAGGGAAATATCCCTTCCAATTAAATCCAAGCAAATAGGTATACCCAAGTTCCACTGACTCACCTGGCCCATACCGGTCCTAGTGACTCACAGGTACGGTCGTCTTCTGCTTGTTCCGTCTTCAAAAGCGCAACTCTTTCGTTCTGTTGCTGCTCGTTGGGTAGCTGAAAATGAGGATCCCTAGACCAACCACCAACCCCTACTACTAAGTAAGAACAGGGATTAATAGGACTAGACCAAGTTTGTCTCCAGTAAATTATGCTGTCCTAATAATAGAGCCTGAGACAGGATCGCCTGACAAAATCTAATTAATGTCGTTAATCTTATCATGTCTTAACCGTAAGCTAAACCAGCTATGCGTCATTTTCTTTCAGGTTAAGGCCAGCAGATAAAATCCTGGCCTATAAAACAAGTATAAGATGCCCAAAACATGCTATTGAATGTTGAATAGAAGAGATTACGGTCTCATCCAGGATCATCATGGATCCTTTTGCAAAATAGTGTCGGAGCACATGCTTACCGAAAAAGATGGAGCACAGGCTAAAACAATGGAACACGTACATTCAATAAAACCTGAAAAAAAGAAAGATACTCGTTAGGACCTGATCCTTGGGGCATATTTATTGAATTACAACTGGCAAAGAACTATGTGAATAATGCATGTACTTGATCAGTCTCATCTATGTCCCGTCATTAACAAGTTCACTGTAACCATGTCATTATCAACCACCTATACCTCATCCACACTAAGTTGTTGATCTAATTTCTCAGCAGCAGTAGAAAATTTCATCAAGGAGCCATCTGGGTTCTACTTGTGGCAAAAGCAACAAAGCGATAGGAGAAGATTATTTAGCTTAAGCACAATATTAACATGGTTCTCGCGTGTCAAAGTGTCATCTACCCGGGGAAGGAGAAGCTGCAAACACAGGCAACGGGTTAGTGTCTTGATGTAACAATCAAAACAACAACTGCCTTGCAGTGCAATAATAGTTAACAGAGTTCCCCTTGGAAGGCCCTACCTTCCCCTAAAAAGCTCTCTGGATTTGAAGTGAAGTGAAGATGAAAAAAGAATGTAGCCTGCTCAAATAAGCCATACAAGTGAGACATTAATTTCTACGAATATCCCAACAGTACGATATTGCAGAAAAATATGCGAAAATCCCAGAATTAGAACTTCCTCAACAAAGCATGACCAGCCTAGTCTAACCAATCCATCCAATTCAAGTGGGTCATAAAGGAGGGCCAAGCAAGATATACAAAGTCAGCAATTCCATCCGACAAAAATATTTTCCTGGACCCTACTTGTAGTGGTTTCAGTCTTCTTTACACCAAGCTCCACGAAGACACGGTTGTCATGATGCAGTGATACAGAATGCAATCATTTCTACGGAAATAATCTACACAAAAGTGTTCATACGTCCGTCCCCAGTGTACAAGAGGTGAGATACAAGGTGATCTGCACGAGCATGGCAGTAACAATTTGCAGTATAATAAACATTCCGGAATGGCATGCACCAGCTGTTGTTATCTTATAGGTAACATGCTAGAGTTATTTACCAAAACAGCCATTTCAAGCACACCAATGCAAGTCTTACACCCAACTTGTCGGTCTAGTAACTACTCCCCTATTCTTCCACTTGATTTGATCTTGAAAAAGAACAGCCAACCTAAACCTTGTACTTATCCTAGTGTCTCTCTACCACGTCCATCTATGAACCTTCTAGTGACCACTTGCTGCCACCTCATTAAACAATTAGGAAGATCCATATTCATTTGACAACCAAAGCATTACCTTTTCAGACTCCATTTCCCTGAAGCAGTATATATCAAATTCTAAAGAACCATATGACACACAGAGCAACCTAAGTAACATCAAAGATGGGGGTGAGTTCATACTCTAGCAAGTCTGCTAAGGACTACAGTATTTGCACCCTATTCTTTCTCACCCCGATAAGTATCTTTCTGTTTCACTATGCAGTTACTAGATTGGATGCACAAGAAATCAAAGCAAACAAACAACGAGCAATTCAAGGACTTTAAATCAGGTATTTCCTAATGCATTTGACTTCTTTTTCACATCCTCCTCCCGGTGGAACCAATACATAAATATAACATTGAAGAAAAGTTGCATGGCTCCGCATGAAAGGTTTAAATCACACGACGAAGTTTAGGAGTCTTTGATCCTTCTATATATGTATGTTCATTTTGAAAGATGAGACAGCTAATCTTTGCGAAATTTGCCTCAATATTTCGTTGTTTGAACCAGACATATCATGCAACTCTAAGATCAAACACCCCCAGCCAATGAGCACCTTCTCTAGCGGTCTAAGGGAGGGTGGGAATTTGGCTAGGAATAATCAGGGTTCAAATCCTAGAGGTGTAACAAAATCTATTTGTCAAAATACAAAAAACCCTCTGGTCAGTAGACGAAATGATTTGTTTAAACCACTGAAAAACTTTCATAATTTTAGCTTGGAAAAACGAAGTTCAACCAGATCGCTACCAGTCAAAGGTTTTATAACCAATAAGACGAGGCTAGGAAGAAAATCTAATGTCGAGATACATTTTTTCAAAAATCTTAACAGTGTTGCAGTCACAATTTGCGGGAACTAAACTATCATGGTAAGAACTTAATTAAGTGTATCTGTCTGCATAACCGAGATCACAACTGCAGTGACTTTTATGATAGTATGCAATAGTAGCATGTTGCAGCAAAATTTAATTATTTTTCACATCATGCCTGCTAAAAGTTGGTGAGTATACTAGATTCAGAAACATGTTCAGCTCAGAGTCATCAAAAATATCAATACACTAGAGAACTTCTCTAACAACAATATGATTTCAATATTCTCCAAACAGAAAGCATCAAGTTGAAGCAGGATATACATAACTTGTTCAGGTTAAACACAGACTAAATCATGGCATAATAAAGCAGTTTCCATTCTTCCAGTTGCCCACTAATTGTTCATAATTCTCTACCTTCAGGAAATTATTGTACCTGTATTTCAGCACAGTCAACTCTTGATGATTACAAACCGGAGAAAGATCCAAGTTATGTCTCCATAGATGGACCTGGACTGTTCCAGCAGCCATATCCAGAGTTTGATCACTCTTTTCCTGGGACCGGTAGCGAGGGAGTTCATGATTCTAATAAGGACATTGCATCTATCGTGAACTCTGATATTTTCCGTGGTTTCCTCACCATTGGAACTCTTGGTCTGGAGCCACTCACTCAGCCTTCAACACCAACATTCCCTGTCTTTTCACAGACCACAGAAGATAAAGCAGATGTGACAGAGACTGACCTGAAGCTCATCAGCGAAGAACTAGAAAAGTTCCTGGAGGCAGAAGCAGAAGATGATGCTAACGATGAATCCCTGGGAAGGATCAGCTACGTCAGCGCTATCACACTAAGCGGCATTAACGAGGGAGACAACTTTGAAGATTCTGGAAAGACATCAATGTTTCCACTTCAAGGTTATTTATTGGGGTCACAGATCGAAGTTCCAGAAATGGCAACCCGAAAGGTAAAGGTGACACTTGGAGAGATGTTTCAGAAGACCAAAATCATAGATGAGACTTCAACAGGAGACGGGGATGAGGAGAAGAAAAAAGCCAAGCGAGTGCATGGGTACACCAAACACTTCTTCAAAACTTTGCTGAAAAAGTTCCCTGTTTCTTCAGGAAATCAGAAAGCTCCCGACAGCAGCGAACCCATGAATACTGTTACAGTTAGAAAAAAGCTCAACAAGGTCCATTTCCTGCACCAAAAATGCTTCTTCGCACTTTAATTAAAGCAGGGAGTATCCCCACCCTCCACACATTACAATGATTTACAGACAAAATTGTGAGATCTTGTTCACAAATAATGTTTAAATACCATCTATCATATTGTGGATGATAAGTGAGAGCATCTGATTCTAGAATATCAGATGAGATAACCTCTGAGTAGTTAAGATATTGTGGCATTCCACTCGGTGAAGAAAGATATTCTTTAAATGGAGCTCTGGTTCCTTCCGGTGCAGGTACTGAAGATGTTCAGCAGAAAAGTCCACCCTGAAAATCACATAGGCATACAACACAACACGTCCTATGGCAACAAGGCAAAGAAGACCCCGAATGATGATGATTATGCCCCAGACCTTCCAGGCTTCAAGTCAACGGCAAATGTCAACCCTGACAAGGAAACGTTTGAACCCCTCCAATACAGTCTGAGTGGAAACAACAGCAGCGGAAATCAAGAATACTGGATCAAAACAGATGCAAACTGTAAGTACCAACACATTAAACATGCAAGAGATTAAAGATGAAATCTACTGAATGCAATAAATTTTATGTTGTTAAAGTCACTTGGCCATGTGTGAAAAGGTAATTAGTTGCTAACAGTACTCCTAGGGTGGAAGCAGAATAATATTCATCTGAACAGAGGACATGAATCCATGATTTAGAAAACGTTCTCCACATAGTAGAAAAGGAGCCAACTGCAGGGCATGAATAGAGAGTACCGACCAGCCACTATGCAAACAAGAAAGTTTCAGAAACAACATAATGAAAAACCATGCTGATTCTACTAGAATTATGAAGATGCTGTCTGTGTACTCACTACTATAGCTTAATATAATATCTGAAAAGGAATTTAGTATACAAAGCCTAGGGAGTCGAGTGCATATGCCTACCAAACTACAACCAAAGCTCTATATCAGGTTCCTAGTTGAAATGTACCCAAATTGTTAACTTGTCTCGCTATAGAAAAGTTGGCTCATGGCATAATCTGACATGAATATTTTCCAAAACATTGTTGCTGCTACAATTGGATTATGCAAAATAGTAGATTTGTTGTCTGCCCATAGTTTTACGCGACATCTCTTCTTTTGGCATCACAGATTTGGTGCTGGAGCTGTAGCAGTGGAACTACAACAATTGTGCTATGGTGGACGAATTGTGAGCAATCAAACTGTGTTCAGGCACGAAGGTTTAAAGTACATTGAATTCATGAATTGTCTTGTATGTGTTAAGAAGTATCTGCAAATGTTTACTTGTCTTGTAACTTGTTGATCGTAAAACATGTTTCGTTATGTGAACATCAGCTATATTTGTTTGGTGGATCATAAGGGAGGAGTTGATGGAAATGAAAAAAGAAGTGTAAAATAATCATAATTCTATTTCTACCCTTTAATTCCTTCAACAAAAAGAAAGAGCAATTAAGTGAGGAGTAGACATACCCTCCTTTCGGAAAAAGTTATCAGAATGACTGGACAAGGCAATGATTCCTCAAGTGTTTTGCCCATTTCCTCCACAAGTTTTAAAATGTATATCGAGGGAAAAAATATTTTCTCCCATTATTCGCCCGTAGAATTTTCCTCTCGTCTCTCTCAGTTGTTAAGTTCAATCTTTGTCTCAACTTAAAAAGCTAATCAACAAGGTAGAACCACCCATGAATGCAAAAATAAGCAGATAAACCCTAAAATTACCGACGGTGTGCTAAGGTAGGAAGGAGGAGAATAGTTCCCCCCAGCTCTCCACGGTCAGCCAAAGAATAACTCCAACCTCCAATTTAAATAAACCTTAAAACCCTAAACTTGATTTATCCTCTATTTCTATGGGTTCAATAAAAAGTTTAGCTTCTTTTGGTTTAACTTCTGTTGAACTTGAAGTTGAAGTCAGCAATCTTTTGGTTTAGTTTCTGTTGAAATTTAAGTCAGCAATCTTTTGGTTTAGGTTTTGTTGAACTTGAAGTTGAAGTGAGTAATCTTTTGGTTTAGCTTCTGTTGAACTTTTTGTCAGGAATTGGAAGTTGAAGTTTAGCTTCTAATGAACTTGAAATTTAGGTCTGTAATTGGCTATGCTAAACATTTTGGATTACAGTCGCTAGTTGTGGAACATGATTTGTACTAAATCTTTGAATGAAGATGCTTTCGATCAACATTTCTTTTCAAACTTGTTTACAAACAAAGACATGAACAACAAAATGATCCAAATATTGAACATGAAAAATTTAGTTGCACATGATTGATGCCAATTACAAAACAATTAAGACTAAATAAACCAAATAATAAACATGCTAATTAGAATTATCAATATTACATAACTGCAATAATGACAATGACAATGACACTTCTCACTTTTATGGAATTCTAACTCCAAATTATAATTTTTTTTTTCTTTTCGAAGTTCAACTTGTAACTCCTCGAAAGTTGATAAGAGGGCTTCAATGCGTTCTTTATGATTAATCAACTCTAAATTTTTTAGCAATATCTCTAATCCTCGTTGACATGCCGAAGGATCTCCCCACTGAAAAAAGTTGCAGATTTCTTTCCCACTCACCGTATCATAAAACCGTTTTTCCAAGTTTTTGTGGTCCTAGCCATTTGCATAATCGAAAGAACATCACATCCACAAAATTTAAGAACCTTCGATTTGTCCGCGCGACGCAATGTGTATTCAAAAGACCAGCTGCAACTAATTCTGCAAAAGCCTGGTTGTAACGTTTTACTTCTTATTTAACTCATAGAAATAAGAGGATAAATCAAGTTTAGGGTTTTAGGATTTACTTAAATTGGGGGTTGGAGTTGTTCCTTGACTGACCGCGAAGAGCTTGAAGAGCCGTGTAGATGGCTTGAGGGAGCTGTTCTCCTTCCTACCTTAGCACACCGTGAACTACTCTCCTAAAATGGGGATTCTTCTTCCTACTCAAATAGTTGTACTGGGTAAGGAGAGCCGAAAGGAACTAGAGAAGTAGAGAGGAGAGAGAAAATATGGTTTTTACAGTATTTCAATAATGGGTTTTTGAAAACTATTAAACAAATTTGGGACTAAAATGGCATTTTCCAGGCAATACGTAAGCATCGGCTTAAGCCAATCACTTGCCACGTGGACTAAATTCTCAATCCGAGAAAAAAAGGTAAACCACATGGTACTGAATTCACATTAAAACTACACGGTCTTCTTTCTGAAAAGTTGAAACCACAAGGTACTAAATAAGACTTTTCCCTTCTAACAACTCCTTAAACCCACGACTAGGAGAATCTTCGAATGCAAATTGAGAAGTCATAAATCCTTGGTGCAATCATAATTTTAAACACAATCCACTGTTCACTTGCACTACAGTGCCTACTAGGTAGGGTCTTTGTAAGACCCCATCAAAGTAAAGAGTCGTTCACTTAACGACCAAATCCAAAACCAAAAACCTATGACTATCCAATTTATAGACGAGGACTACAAATGTAACAGCAGCACCAAACTAAATTAAGCCAGAAACTTCTGTTTGTCCAAATTTGCCAGGTAACGAATCAAGCATCACAAGACTTTCAATCCAAACCACTATAAAACCCGAGTAGCTTCGAATATGGCAGTTTCAACTTATTGTTGATATGCGTGGCATGACATCCATGTAGGAATTGTCGGCTTGGGTTTTCACTATCGCTCAATTTCAGACAATGAAGACTAAAAATCATTAACTTTGTCAGCAATGTAGTATCAGTGATCAAACCTTGCTGAATAACACTACTCAGTAGGAATTAGCAGATGCAATTAAATTTGGAGCAGCTCCTCTTCCAGGTATCCACCCATTTTCATCCTCCAAGAGTGATCCACCAGAGCTGCTAACTCTCTAGAAGAAAGCAAGATTCAAAGGAGTTGTATGAAAGAGAAGGAAAAAACAGAATGTATTATGTATGCAAAAATGGAACTCATCAACTCACTGGATTTAAATTTCTGAAATTAGAACGAATGTATTTTGTTCGGCGCCCTAAGGCAATGGATCAGCCAACACTAAAGGATGCTGTTCAGAGATAAACTTTCCCCTACTCATCCAAACCCCTACTCTCATTCCCTTGTGCAAGCACTAAAGGCTCATGACAACACATCTTGCTTTTCAACATAGAGGCTAAGAGGACCAATATCTCAAAACAGTGGGGATATTTACAAGAAATGACCCATGCGAGCTTCCCTAGGAGAAAGCACTATTATGCACTTTTCAAGATGGCCAAGAGACAGCCACAGGATTGTTCTACCTCTTCTGTGTGCTTCAACCGACAATCTCTCCTCTCCAACTCCCAAAAGCAAAAGTAGTCAACACTCAACATGCAAATAGACAAAAAAATGTGTACACAAGAAAATTATAGTCTTTTCAGCAGTAAATAATTAAACTCACTTCAAGTCGTGACTGACTACAAGTACAGTCAGTTCCCTCTTAAGATGCTTCAAAAGCTTCACAACATCAGCCCGTGCTTTCCAATCTGCAACCAAAGTATCACCAGTATTTCCATAATCGGAAAATAAACCAGAAGATAATGTCAAGAGGCAGGAAACATTCTGATTTTGAATAATCAAAGTTATTTTATTATCTAGTTATTGGTTCTTGTACCTGTCGCTTATAAGATGAATCAGAAAGTTTTTCTTCCCATCCACTATTCAGTAGGGTACATATTCACAAGGAAAATAAGAGAGGAAAATGCATTTTTGATTAAAGATTAGGGAAAAGTTCACATAAGTACCCTGTGGTTTCACGCTTTTACAACGGGATACCATGTAGTATCAAATCGGTAATTTGGTCCCCATGGTTTGCGAAAAAATTCTCGGTAAGTCCAGGGCAGCTGCCCGCTCCAAGCACTCGCCGCCAATATTCGATGAGGCCGCCGAACCCCTGATCCCGCCCCTCCCTATCACCCGAAGCCCGTGAATGCTAAGATGCAGAGCTCGTGAACGCCACGCTCCCTCTTAGTGCTCCTAAAAGAGGGGCACAATCTGAAATTCCGCTCTCCAGGCGGTGGAAGGAGGTAGGGTTTAGGGAGGTCGGGAAGGAAGTGTGGGTTTGGAACGAAGGAAGGTGGAGAAACATAAAAGAGCGTGGCGACAGTGGAGAAGCGGAGGAGGTTGGGTGATAGGGTTGGGCTGGGTCAGGGGTATGATGGCCATTGGATATCGGCGACAGGTAATTGGAGCGGGCAGCTGTCCTGGACTTACCCGAGATTTTTTTTTTTTTTGCAAACCACGGGGACCAAATTACCAGTTTGAAACCACAGAGTACCCCAATATAAAAACATGAAATTACAAGGTACTTATGTCAGTTTTTCCCTAAAGATTATGCAGGCAAGCCCTGATTGACTAAGGTCCAGGAAGGTAAAGAGGCATACCAAGTCCAGCAAGAGGCTCATCCAAAATCAAGAGATCTGGTACTTGCACCTGAATTTCAAAAATAAAAAAAGAACAACGAGAGAAGTTCCCTTTTATTACGTGAATGGAGTTTGATGATTTCAGATCAGAAAAGACAACAGGTTGCTGAAAGTTAAGTTTAGTAATGCTCACCAATTGAATTGCCAAGGCAAGTCTACGTTTGTAGCCTCCACTTAAGGAATGAGGATCTCTGTCCAGGGGAATTCCATTTAATCCAACCTACATCAACATTTGTGTATAATTTGAGTCAATCAAAGGGCATGTACAGCTTGATAGGGAAGACCGTCATAAAATTTTATAAAGAAGAGCACAAGTTGGCTCCCCAGGAGAAATTCAAGACATACCCAGTCCATAGCTCTCTGTACATTTAAGAAAAGCTGCTGCCTGAACTGCAAGCTGCTCTTCCGCCTTGGCCACCCAAATATAATTTCATCAAGCACGGTATCAGCCACAAAGTATCTGGGGAGCAGCAATCACTGATAAGTGACATCAGGCACCGCGGCCAATCACGACATAAACCTATTGAGTGCATCCAACAATGCAAGACAAACACCAAATTTCCAACGAAAGCACCGATACCTTTCCGGAAATTGAAACACAATACCAACTCTTTCAGGAGACAACGATTGAGGATCCAGTAGGGGAATGCCATCATCCCCATACCTCTGGATGCAAATGGAACCTGATGTAGGTGCATTCAACCCCGCAAGAAGCTTCCAGTACCAAGGAAATAGAATCATAATATCTAAGTACGAATTCAGACAAAACAGACTTAAACGAGTAGCCTTGTGAAACAACAAGAGACTTAGCAGACCTGCAAGAGAGTGGTTTTTCCACTTCCGCTCTGTCCATAAATCAATCCAAAGCTGCATATAGAAAAATGCATTAAGAATCTCTCTTCAATCTCTACTTAAAAAAAAGGAAGAATAGCACTCTCTAATGATCACCTTTTCTCAGGAAGGGAAAAGGAAACTTGGTTCAAGAGGCTTAGCTGAGTCCCGGGAGGCCGGTAGGTAACTTCTCTAACCTTATGAATCCAATAACCAAAAGCACACAAGGACGCAGACAATGTTTTCAGCAACTATCGGGAACTATAACGGAACGCCATACAATCGACATTACTAGAGTCTAGAAGTGGAAAAGAGAAACCAAAAATACCTCGAAGCAGGAGTAACAGCAGGAGACTGGAAACAGTCGCTGGCTCCTTCCCTTGATGTCGGATTTCTCGGGAAGGAAAAAGGAACCTCGGTTCGAGAAGCTGAGTTGAGTCCAAGGTGGCCTATAACTAACTTCTCTAACCTTACAAATTCAACAACCACAAGCAAACAAAGGAGCAGACGACGGCGTTTCAGTAAACTGCTGAAAATTAAAAACGCCAAACAACAAATTCTACCAATGCTTGGTAGGTAGGATGACAACTCCTACCTCCATCCAAGAGGTCGGAGGTTCAAACCAAAACCGTCTAAATTCTCGCAAGTTTAAGCCCAATAGGCTAAACTTAAAATTAAAAAAAAAACAACGGACACTAGAAACGGAAAAGAGAAGCCGAAGTGACCTCAAAAAAGCAAACAAATAAGTAGACGACGTCGTTTCAGTAATCCGCCGATAACTAATAAACGTAATAAAATACATCGGAAGCGGAAAAGAGAAACCGGAGAGACCTCGAAGCAATAGCAACCGCAGGAGACTGGAATCGGTCGCCGGCTTCTACTTCTTCCGTTGGAGTCGGATTTCCTGCAAAGAAAAAGAACTTGAGATGTTTTAGAAAGGTAGCGGTTAACAGTTCTAGCTAACATGGAGCGAGTACGTGACCACGCCCTTGCCTGGAGCGCGTGAATGGCGGAGGCGATAGGGGCTGGAGTGCTAAAACGGCGGTCCTCATCGCGCGGGAGACTCGGCTTCGGCCTTTACAGTGTATCCGGCGACTGGTCAAACTGCCTGTGGCATATGATGTCACCAGTTTTGACGTCGGTCGTCGGTCGTCTGCACCCCGGATGACAACCGACAGAAAATTGGGCTTTTTTTTCCAAAAGAAAAAATTTGTTGTCGGGGCGGGGCCTTCCTATGTAATTGGGGAGTGGATTGTATACAAATTGAATAAACAATTTTGATCGATTTAGAATCTGAAAGAATTGTACTGATATTTTATTCTTGTCATGTCGATATATCTTGTATGTAATACCGTTATGTTCTATATGTCAATAAAATAAGTGTATTATCATGTTTTATAATAATGATATTTTTTTCTATCTTCATTGCTTCAAATTCAAATTTAATTTCCTTCGCTACGATCCAATTATTGTACATAAATGAACACCTCAATATTTCTACATTTAAAAAAAGTCGACGTGTCCTTAAGTCGAAAGTTCGAAAAAAACTTCCTCCTTTAAAGTTGCTTTTATCGATATTTTGGGACTCCATCTGGTAAAGATCTAAATTTGAAATTGGTAATTGAAGGTAGGTTATGTCAATAAAAAATAAATCATGATGTAAGTAAGCTTCAAATTACTGTAATTTTATTGTAAATAAGGAAATAATAAAATTAAATTAAAAATATGGGTGTGATAAACAAATATAAACAGCTCATTTTGAAAAGCAGGCTACATGAAAAGCAAAAATACTGTAAAATATTTATATTGTATTTTATACCAGTCCAATTCAAGAAGTTTATATCCCAAGATCGAAAATATTTGCAACGGTTCAAACCTTTTTGACCGGCAAGTTGTTGAAAGAGCCGTGATCCACGAAAGGAGTGGGAAATCTCTAGTAAGCAACGTCGCAATTCAACAATATGCTATTTGGAGTAGGAAATATGATTGCATCTCCCTGGAAAAAGAGTATGATTGTATCCCATTATAAGGTAATTTTTTAAAGATATATCTTTTCAATTGTTAGACTCAACATCAAAATTTTGCTGCAAAATTTTTAATTGATTATTAGTTAGACGTAATTTTTATTCATACTAACCAATATTTAAATCAATTAATAATATTAAATATCTATCAAGAGAATTTTATCAGATTTTGAAGACTCACCTAAATTTATCTACACAATTATATCTTAGGATGCCAAGTTGGATTAAAAAAAACTCCCTTTTTTATTGGCTCTAATGGTAGGTATATGGCATATATTACTTTCCGGATAATTTATCGCGAAAATCATAAGAACCACAGACAAGGAAAGTGACACGAACACGAGAAAGGACTACGGTTCAATACTCTGGGGTCGGGTCAACAATTTGAAGAGACTAAAATTGATATTTTCAAAACCTTTTTATAGTCTTAACTTTTAAAGTGGAGTTGCGTTTCGACGTATAACATCTTTCCGCTGTTCCACTGGGTTGTTATCAACTACTAACGTGCTTCTGGTACTGACTTTTTGACCAACTCTCATTTCTTCAATGGGAAAAGAGCTGAAAGGACTTTCTCGAGAGTCCAAGTCTTTCGTTCATTTTATATTTGAATTCCAGAATTCCAAGTTTTTAGTGTTTTGAGTGAAATTCATGTTAGCTGGAGGGGAAATTGCATGTAAATAACGTGGATTTTTTAATGATTCGGATTATTTTACGTTGATTTATTGAACAATACAAAATTTTTAAATTGATGAGAATATCTTTTAAACAAAATATCAAATATTCTAACAATGTGAAACAATTACAGTCCAATTTTGTATTATATTTTGGGTTGTTGGATAAACTCAGATAGGTTTGGTTATGGTTGGGTAAGCGAGTTTTAGCTTCCAGAAACCCAACGGAAGCTCGCCTGGATTGGACCCCGCAGTACGCGAACGTATTGTTGAAAAGTCAAACTTTGTCGTATATCCAAACAATTGACCAGTGCTGGTAAGGCATTAATCTAAACATATAACTAAAAGTCTCCGCTTCAGATTATGATAATTTTTTTGTTGAATTTTATCATAAATAATTTTATTGCTATGGCTTATGTATTTATAAGTAGTTTGAATTGAATTAATTGATCAAATTAAAGATAGTTATGTAAAATATACAAGAGAATTGAGCGCTTTAATTAATTGAACTTATTCTGTACCATACTTTATATTCAAATCATAAATATTTAAACCAATTAATTATTATATCTTAAATATGGGAAGCCATACCTATACATTTTTTTGCAGATCCTACTGGTCCAAGTTTTGGTTGTCCCAAACCTTTTGAGTCGAAGTTTCTAAGGTTGTTTTGTTTTTAAATAGAAAAAAACATAGATGATACTCCAAAAAATAATTGGCTTCCAATTAATGGCAGACAGTTCTCCACCCAAAAAAAGTACATGACATCATTATTATCGATCATACCATCCACACTCGTGTTCCTACAACGTACTCCTCCCTGAAATTTCTTCTTTTTCTTTGTATATATATGCTCCTTTTGTAATTTTCGCTGGTGTGTCCACACCAATTATGTTTTATTGTTTTAATATAACTAATAATATTAAATTTGAATACAATTATAAATAAATTTAAAAATATTAAAATTAATTCTGAAGTAACAAAATTAAAATTTTGTGAAATACAACAATACTTGCAAATAATTTGAATTGCAAATATGAAATATATAAATTATATAATTAACAATGAAATAAAAAAATTTATAAAAAATTTTAAATTACATAATTAACTACAATTATCAAAATTTTGTCAAATATATTTAATCAAGTCTTTTTTAGCGATATGAGTTTTTCTATTGCAAAATTGTGTATCATCAATCAACAAATCGGATAGAGATCTGATGCGTTGAGCATTCATAGTTTGTGATGCTGCAACTCGAACTGAGTTTGTCGTTAAGCAATTCTTTCAGATAATAATGACGATATTCATCTGGTTCATCTTCCACTATCAAATTATGTAATATGATACATGTTATTATAATTTTTTTAACGAATTCATTGTCCCACAAAAAATATGGAATTTTATGAATACAAAATGAGATTAAAAAATTTTAAATGCTCTTTCCATATATTTTATATATCCCTATTGACATTCAATGAACATCTTCTGTTTCAGGGTTGATGGAACTATAATAAACTTAATAATATTACCAAGTATCATATAAATTCATCTTTTGCCCAGAATATTGGGTACTTTGACTTTCTAATTTCAATTAAAGTTTGCAAAATTAGAATTATTCAAATTTTAATTATGTCTAATTAGTTTTGATTTTCACTAGAAATCTTTGGATTTTAGTTTTAGTTTTGGTTAAAGGTTGAAAAAAATGAAGTTTGAGGAATAAGAAAGTGACGTGAAAATGGGAGAGATTTTTTGTTTTCTAAATGGAAATGACATTTTGATTTTTCAAGTGAGTTGGAAAAGATAATTTAGGAAAATTGAGAAGCTTTAAAAATAAGATGACAAAACTTCGGTTACTTGAGATTAATGTATCATAGAATATTTGCTCTACCTTAAATTTCATAGACTAAGAAAGTGATGTGAAAATGAAAGAGATTTTTTCGTCTTCTAAATGAAAATAATATTTTGATTTTTTTTTAAGTGAGGGTTGGAGAAGATAATTCATGAAAATTAAGAAGCTTTAAAAATAAGATTACAAAATTTTAGTGACCTGAGATTAATTTATCATAGAATATTTGCTCTGCCTTAAATTTGATATAACATAGAGTAGGCGACTTTATTAACAATATTTTTCTTCCATCCACAAGACCTTGCTTAAAAAACAAATCAAATTTCCTTATTTTATCAAATACACGGAGCACGCGCAATGGTGTATATAAGCATACCCTGAGGAGTCAGAAAGACCCGTCTCTTAAGTTGCTCTCTCCTTTTCCCAACAATAAATCGCGAGGCCGATCTCGATCTCTCTACCGAGCGTCTCGTGTTGCCATCCTTTTTGTACATCTCCCGAGCCAAAGATACAGACGCCGAGGTTGTCTTTCTTAACTGTCGGTACGTATTTGGTTGTGTACGAAAATTCTAACGTTGTATAATAAAAAGTCAGGTGAACGTGTTAATCTCAACACATGAAACTCGCTCCCTTCTCACATTGATCATTTGAGTAGGTCTATAACGTGTCGGGTCGCGGCGGGGCTGAGAACAACATGGAGACCGCGGCAAAGAAGGTGTTGCTGACGTGTGACGAGGGCGAGGTTTCACTGAACATTGCTTTCCATTTGGCACAGAGGGGTTGCAGGTTAGCTTTCTCCTTTTTTTTTTCTCTTTTCTATTCATAGTTTCTTTCTTGGTTTTTCGGTTTTCTAATTAAAAGTAATTGTTTGGATGATGTGTTCAGATTGGTTTTGGTGGGGAAAGAGGCATATCTTAGTAACGTGGCCCGAAAGATAAACAGTTCCATCAGTGGCTCTGTCCCAATTGGGGTGGTGAGTTTAGACATGGAAGTAGAAAGGGAGGCATCTTTTGTGGAGGCAGTGGAAAAAGCCTGTTCGATTCTCGGTGGCTTGGATGCTTTTGTTAATTGTTATCAGTTCGAAGGTAACCATTCTATCTTCTCTTCGATCCCTTCTGTTGTTGCTCTGCATCCGAGGTTAACGAAGAGCGGGTTCGGGTTTGGTGATCAGGGAAGATGCAGGACCTTCTGCAGGTAGACGAGGGAGAATACAGAAGGATAGTGAGTTCGAATTTCATGGCGCCTTGGTTTCTGCTCAAGTCTGTGGGGAAGAAGATCCGGGAATATAAGTCGGGTGGTTCGATAGTTTTCATCACCACGCTGGTTGGTTCTGATAGAGGGATATATCATGGAGCTGCTGCATATGGTTCTTGTGCAGGAGGGATTCAGCAATTGGTTCGAGTAAGTTAAAACATGTTTCTTAACATTTACAATTCCGCGGTGGTTGTTCGTAGTCGATATCCGAATTAGTTCCCACTTTGATGCCTTTTTTTTCTTTTTGCAGCTTGCGGCATTAGACCTTGGGAAGTACAACATCAGGGTGAACGGTGTATCGCGGGGTCTGCACCTACAAGACGAATATCTGATGTCAATTGGGAAAGAGAAGGCTGAGAAGTCGGTCAAGGAAGGCTCTCCATTGCACAGATGGCTCGACCCCAAGAACGACCTTGCTTCCACCGTAATCTACCTGATCAGTGACGGAGCTCGGTACATGACGGGGACTACGATCTATTCCGACGGTGGTCAGTCATTGTGCAGGCCTCGGATGCGCTCGTTCATGTAAACTCCGGTTCTAGTAGATATTGCAGTAGGTGGAACCGGAGCTGTCTACTTGACAAGGATAGTCCAATTTATAAGAACCTTAAGAAACTTGCATCCGTGAGAATTGTCGCGGATCTTGCTTTGCTTTGAGGTCATTTCCCTTTTCTGTCTCTTAATTGGCAAGCATATATAAAATTTTATTCATTTGGCAGAGGGAATTTTAAGCAGGCTACTGGCGCTAGTTTCACTTGTTCCAAAACGAGCACATTCCAATCCTGAACATGGTTTCTTCATGCAGAATACATCTTATTCCAGAACTATTACGTGATATCTCGACACATGTACAGACATTGAGTCATCTAATTTAGACGAATTAGAGTTAGGTAAACTTTCCAAATTTATGTTTTAGTTATATTTAAATGAATACCAACACACACTTGGGTGGAGTGGCACGGGCTCCTCCCAGCTTAACCGGAGTCGCGTGTTCGATTCTCAGGGTATGCATCCGTGTTAAATATTGTGTTGGTACAGCTTTGCCGCCCTCAGGGGTCCTACCCGGCGGAGTTGGATTGAGTGCCAAGGATTAAAATTCTCCCTATATAGGGACTACGATTTGGGCCATTAGATTGGAATATATTCTTAAATATTCTGATCTAATGGCTATTAATTACCAAGGGCATTTAAGACTTTTGCTCAAAACTAATAAATCTTAATAATTAATGTTTCCTACTTTTTAGTTAGTAGTTTCTACTTTTTAAGTAATGATTGCTACTTTTTAGGGATTTTTAAATTTTGAACCAGCAATTAATTAGCAAAAGAGGATTTGAAAAAAGACTGTTCACATTCCCCCGGTCTCGTCGGTCTCGTGAAACCAGCAATGCAACCCAAAAAATCAGTAATTCAATCCCTTAAACCAGCAATGTAACATCTCAAGCCAGCATTGGAACCAATAAAACCATCAATACAACCAACAAACCAGCAATACAACCAACTGAACCAGCAATGCAACCAAATAAACCACCAATGCAACAAAACAAACGAGTAATACAACTGAACAAACTATTAATGCAACCAAAAAAACCAGTAATTCAATCTCTTAAACCAGCAATGCAACTCCTCAAACGAGCATTAGAACCAATGAAACCAGCAATACAACCAAACAAACCAGCAATGCAACTAACAGAACAAGCAATGTAACCAAATAACCACCAATGCAACAAAGCAAACCAGTAATACAATTGAACAAACCATTAATGCAACAAAAAAAACCAGCAATTCAATCTCTTAAAACAACAATGCAATCCCTCAAACCATTATTGGAACCAATAAAACCCGTAATACAACCAAATAAACTAGCAATGCAACCAACTAAACCAGTAATGCAACCAAATAAACTAGTATTGCAACCAACTGAACCAGCAATGCAACCAAATAAACCATCAATGCAACAAAACAAACCAGTAATGCAACTAAAGATGTTGTTAGAAGATGAAAAGTCGGAAAAGTAGAAGAAACGTGGAAGGAGAGAGAACTTCATATGAGAGATAATAATGGCAGGAAAGTAGCTGGTTACTTTTTTAAAACCCAAAATTAGTGGCGGTTATACCATTTAATGAATAGAGAGAAACATTTATATTTAAAAATTCCTACATTAGTGGTTGGGTGGTTATTGGAGAATTTACACATATAGCCGCCTCCCTATATAGGGAGGAATTGAATCGTTGGTAGGGTTCCTTAACCCCCTACCCGGCTAGGAATGCGTGAGTATTTTGCCCATCATTTTTCTTCACCAAAAAAAAGTTATATTCAATGAATTTTTTGATTTCGAGCCTTTAATAGAAAATTTCTTAACATTGCAATTTTTAACATTAAGCATTGCAAAATGATTTCCAAATTTTAAATTCAAAACTGCCTCCCACCTAAAATAAACAATTTATTATAGGAAAAATTATTTTTCGTAAAATATTATCAATTTGTCTTGGTTTTTTTTTTCCTGGGAAACTCTGCCCACGAAACAGACGAATTGTTCGGACTTGATCGAACACGCAATTTTGTTAGCGGAGAAAGCCCTTTCAAGGAGCTTCTCTGTAGCCTGCATAACGATCTTGGGCCATCTGGTGGATGGGCTCATCTTCGAAAACCCAATGAGTAGTTTACAAGAGTAAGCAAATACATTGTTCAGGTATTAGTTAGACTCGTAAATAATTGTAATTTTCTAAAAAAGGATACATGTTTAACTTTCGAGTTGGACATGTGATTTCCACACGTAATTGAATTATTTATTGTTTTGAAATTTTTTGAGCTAGAATTGTAATAATCACAATGACAATCGTAGTAGTTCGTGAAAAACAAGATTATTTTAATATTATGTTGACCAAGTAAAGGTTTTGACTAGGAGACAAGAATTGTCATTGAGAAATTTCCCTTGTTTTGAATTTGGAATTTTAGTGGAAGAAAGCGCAAATGCATGACAATGCTTTTGTCTAAATTCATGGTAAAATAATTATCATGAAGCAGATATAATGCATCCGATGATCATGATTAGAAAATCACGTTATAATCTTCTCCAATCGCATAAAACATTAGTGTGATGGTGAACTTTCACATCTAAGTTTACAGATTAGTATTTTTTGGAATTCTATATTAATAAAATAGGGCATTTATCTCCCGAATATACGGGACAACTTCCGCACTATAGAAGCAAATAAGAATATGCATGCATAGTAGCTGATTGCGAAGCCAAATATAATTTTTTTCCAAAATTTTTAGCATATGTACTTATAATATTTATAATTGTCTTTTATAATTATTCATGTTTTAAAAATATTCTATAATAATTATATTGTCAATATAATCAAATAAGTACTTTTCAATATATGTAATTAGCTAACAAATGATCTCGCATTTTGTTGTGAAAACAATTCTTCAAAATATTTATGACATAAAAAGTTCTATCAATATTTATAGTCAAAATTAACAATATCAAATTTAATTTCAAGAGTTAAAATATCGTATGATAAATGAGAGGATTAACATTCTGCATAACTCACTTTTTTTTTCTTCTGGAATTGAGACTATCGAGTTTTGAGTTTTTTTCCCTTTTCTACTTCTTCGACATTCTATAAACCTTATTTTCTTTTTAGTGAAACCCTTTGTTTTTTTTCATAGTTTTCAAAAATGGATCGGAGATCGACCCGGTTGGCTGGGCGATCTCCAGTCGGACCAGTTTGACCGGTCGAATGGCTGGTCGGACCAGATTTTATATTTAAAAAACTCTATTTTTTTGAAATATATATAGGTGTATAGATAAAAATTTATGTAATCAATTAATAATAATATATAATCATACTATTTTTTATAAAATATACCAAATAAAGTATCCATACGAACGGCTGAATCTCGAATAAAAAAAATGAATTAGTCAATATATTTCGATCGAACCGCCTGGTTTTCTGGTCGGACCAGAAAATCCCAGAAAATCACCGATTCGTTAGGTAATCGGTTGGATTATGAATTTCTAACCAGTTTGGTGGGCGATTTGTGGTCCGACCAATCAAACTGCTGGTCGGACTGTCGATTTAAAAACTATGGTTTTTTTTCCAGCAAGAGTTTGGTTTTTGCTTTTTGTTTTTCCATTATGTGATTGCCTGCGTGACCCATTGGGCTGGGCTAGGTAGATAGGTACCATATTTTTAAATTTGTAATTGATTGCTTTATTACATTTTTTCCGGTCAGTGATTGCTTTATTACTTGCGGTAGTATAGTTATACTAATTAAGATCGTTTAATATATATTAAAAGATTAAGAAATTTCTAAATTTATGTAAGTTTTAAATTCAATTTGTAAGTTGATTAATTTTTTAATGAGATCAGTTTATCATTTTAATGAAAATATATACTAAAAGATATATTTATTGCACGTGGCTCCGCCACTGGACTTGTGACTTCGGAGTTGAATACAGGTGCTGATGGATTCGAGGTGCCACTTCGGAGGATGAGTGGCCTCAATGGCTCTTGTTTGATGCTTCGGGTGGTATTTGTATCCAAATGAAGTCTGATTCCTTCGACTCAGATGAGATCAAGTTGCCGTGATAGGAGACCCATCAAAAAAATGTTATTGACCTCGTAACGTTTTCGTTGCGAAAAATGAAAATCAAGCTGCCGTAGAGGCCCAAGTTGGAGCTTTGCCTTGGGTCGATCATCGATGGTTTAGAGGGCAAGACGATGCCATTTAAGAACTAACTATCAAGGTATCGAGACTTGCGATAACGATGGACTTGTCTTTTGAGTCTTATTTTGACTTCGATTATGATACTTTGATGTTTGTATTTACATAGTGACTGTCATTGTGCTTTGTATTGAAAAGTGGAATCTAGAATCTATAGTGATTATATACTTTGGTGAACTTTTGGTAGAATATAACATTGTACTTGTTGTGATAAAAAAATACATTAAAACCAATAATTTTTTTTTGTTTCTGTCAAACTTATTTTGATAAATTGTTAATCTACGAGACTTAACAGCATAACTGCCTCTTTTCATAAAGAGAAGTTTCCTCCGCTAAATGATGTAACTCTAGTGCGGTATGATTCAGGTTTAAAGTTCAAAAGGGGTTTGGGCTGCCCAGATACAATAGTGCAATGTATTTTAATTTGGGATTTGGGTTGGAAATTTCATTAAAAAATGCATCCACTTAGACATGTGTCTACAATGTATGTATATAGACAAGGGAGGCCTGAATTCTTACATACTATGGATGACATCCCTTTTCAAAATTCAAACCACATTATGTTCCTCTTTCTGACTTTTCCTCTCACAAAGACAAGTCGATTCCTCGTGGAAATTCTGGTCCTGAAATATTAAGTGATCCTCCAAGTTCCAAAATAATTATAAAAAATTTGACGGCCGAAGCTTAAACTTATCACAGAAAGCCTAATTACATTAAGTACAACGTGGCATCCGTGGCCATGGAATGTCATGCATAGAGGAGAGGAGGAAGCCTATGTCTCGCTCGGGGTACAAATTTTTGGTCCAGAATGGTTGCAGAACCTGACTTTTTTAGGATTAATATGCATGCTCCTTTTTATTATTATGAACTCTTTTTGCAGAGGTATCAATTTAATATATATGTTAGGATAATTTTGACCAATTTTGAATATTTTATTTAGTTCAAATTTAATTAGGTAGATCTAATAAATGTCTAAATAGCAAACACATATCTAGTCAGTAAGATAAAGTTATCTTCTAGAAGATATTCTGTTGAAAAAGATGATGCGATCTTATCGACCATTTTGTATAAAATAAAGTTAAGAGGCAAATGCATGAATCACATGTACTCATGCAGGCTTCTTGGAAGCTGGGAGTGGTGGCGTTATTAGTTATTGCTACCTAAAAATAAATAATCCTGTTTATTACATCTATCTACCGCATGAGCCAAGAGGAAACAAGAAACATACAAAGGACCAGTCTTGTGGTCAAACAACATAATTAAAGCTTTGTACACATTTGTATTTATTATACGTTAGTTCAGTCTAACGGAGACTGCTCATAGTCTTGTTTAATGCACTTTGGCACGAGCCCAAATAACGGGTATTTTGCGATGTCCCAACGACCGACGTTATTATCTAATCACTTTTATAGTCCTCCCAAAGTATGGAGTTGTGAAGGATTTTCTTCCACAAAATTTCTGCAAATCTCAAGTAATCTCTCCCTTGTGGAGCCTCTCTCTTCTTTGTGAAGCCATTCTCCTCTTTGTGAGGCCTTCTTTCATTTTCGCCGCCTCCTAGCTCAACCCTCCGCCGTTCATGTCCATCACTCTACCGTTACTCCACTGTCGTCCAAATCTGTTGTCCGTCCATCCTCCTCCATCAACCACCGTCCCTCGTCGATTGGGTTTCTCCGACATGGTCGTCGTCTCCATAAGCCGCGCCTCCACTGTCAGCCACTTCAACCACTTCTCCTCCTCCTCCTCCATCGAGTCGACCATGGCGATGGACTCCAGCGAGCACAAGACCCTTCAGGTCAACGAGTTCATCTTCCACGTGGCTCTCTTGGGCCTCGAATCTGGCCCCGTGGTGCTCCTGATCCACGGCTTCCCCGAGCTCTGGTTCTCTTGGCGGTTCCAGTTCCTTACTCTCGCCGACCTGGGTTACCGCACGCGGCCCCTGACCTGCGGCGGTTCAGTGTCTCTGATGCCCCCGGTGTTTAGAAGGTGTTCATGGTGGGCCATGTCTGGGGGGCCTACATGGCGTGGATGTTCTCTGTCATTTTCAGCCTTCGTCATGCCTTCGTTGACGTCCTGCCGATTACGTCGCGGTTGGTTTTTGGGTGGGGCGAGGCTGTGGAGGACTTTCAGAAGCTTTTGATATGCTTTTGTTGTTTTTGTTTGTTTTTGTCTGTTGATGGTTGTTCCGTTTATTTCTGGTTTGGCTGCGGTTCCGAGACTATTTTGTGTGATGGTCTCGTTGTATATTGGCCTTGGTTAGTTTGTTTTTGCTTGGATCCATGTTGTTCGGATCTCAGATCCCTTCAGATCTCGTTGCTTGTCCGTCGTGTGTGGGTGGAGAATCTTGCCTCGGCTGATTTACGTCGGTCTTGGCATTCTGCTGAGTTTACGCTCAGTTGTCCTCTCGACCTTTGGATCTTGAGTTTAATTGCCGAACTTTGTTTCGGTAGTACTCCGCCTCGATCGATGACCTTTGTGTCTTTTCGATCGCCCTGCGTTCCCCTCTTGTGCCACCTTGCACTTGTCGGACCGGTTTCGATTTCTGTTTGGTATGTTCATGCTTTCTTTGTGTCTGTTGTTATCCTTTGATATATATAGGCCTCATGCCATTTTACCCCTAAAAAAAAGTATGAATTGTTTTTTGACTAGTTTTGGACCGAATAATTTTCAATAAACTCAGATATAAATTATTGAAACTTCATAAAAATATAAGAAAACACAAAATGTTAATCGTTCAATATATTAAATCACGTCTATAACCCAGTGGATTACATAAAGTACTACGTGTCAAAAATCGCATGCGGGTGCAACTGTATAGACATAATATTGCATATACTGTGCTCCAAATATACCCTTATAGAAAAAAATGTGAAGGTCATGCATAGGCAGAAACACGTGGTAACCATGGGTCAATTGATCCTAATTAATTTCTTATTTATTTGATAATTTAATATATAATTTAGTATATGTACATATTAAAAATAAAAAATTGATCTATTAAAAAATTAATTAATCTGAAAATTAGAATTATATACTAAAAAGTTATATATTTAATATATTACCCCATTAAAAAAAATTTCTGGCTCATGAGGTCATGGAACCCCAACCTTCAAGTTTCGATGGAATTTAGGTACCTGACAACAACAAGTCTGTCAAGTCTAATCCGCAAATATTTGGAAAGCATGAGATCATATTTTCCGGGGAAGTCAGAGGAATTAATGAAAATTTTGGATGCAAGTTTTTGTATGATTTGAATATGAATTAGTGAGGTTAATAGTTTTTTTGGGATATTGTGCATTATGCACAAATTTGATTACACTTCGTTAAATATAGTTAAGATGATGTACAAAATTGAATATAAAATATAAATCAGTGAACATATTAATTAAGAATAGTAGTATACCAAAATATTCTGAATACTAACGTCACATTCACAATCATGACGCGACCCTTCATTTTCCACATTCCCCCCATAATCAATCCGCTGATATTGCCATATTTTTCATACCGAACGGATGGATGAACTTTCGTGCCGCCTACGACACCGTCAAACACTATTTACATTATTGAAAAGAATTGATTATCTGGATACCAACTAAATCGATTAATATAAATATAAATTTGATAAAATCATTGAAAATTGAATAAATTTTTTCAACAAATATTAAAACTATTTTATTCTCAAATATTCGAATTCAAAATCTTTTGATTAAATTAAAATAATTACAAATTACTTTAAGTGTTTGTTAATGTGGCCACATACATTTTTTTGTCTTTTTCAGTGAAGTAAGTCCTATTTATATTGCGAATATAATTGTTTCGGTCTCTACTCTCCAGCCACCAAGCCGCCTCCCTGCTTTTTAAATAGTAGACTCTACTTCTTTTAGACCCTCTCCTCTCCCACACCCACCTTCAATTCCTCAACACGGCAACTACCTTTATAATCCCCATGGACAATTCCCATATGTTCTTGCCATTTCATTCCTCCGGACAATCCATCTTCGATCCAATCTCATCAAACATGAAGAACCCAAACCCGGTCAACGGTCTCCAAGCTCATCATCACCACGAGGGTTCCAATGGGTTCCTGGGATTGAGCACAGAGAATAGGTTATTAGCAACACCAAGCTCAGAGTTGGCCGAAATTAATGGTGGAGATTCTGGTACCAATAACTGTGCTAGTGGATCAGAAAGTGAAGGGAAACGAGGGAAGAAGAAGGTAAAGAGGCCGAGATATGCTTTCCAAACGAGGAGCCGGGTTGATATATTGGATGATGGCTATCGTTGGAGGAAGTATGGCCAGAAAGCGGTCAAGGCCAACAAGTTTCCAAGGTTAGTTCTAAACTATTAACCGGGTTTTCATCTTAACGAGGATGTTAGAAGTTCAATAAACTCTATTTGTAAACAAGTTAAATATTGTCAACAAATGATGCATATGATCGGATCGTATGATCAGTTCCTAGTTTTTCCAAAAACAGAAATTTTTAGTTCCGGAACTCGAACTTTTTGTCTGGTTCATATAAGAGTTTTGTGGGTTTTTTTCAGTTTGAAGTCTACGTAAATGTGCAACACGTGATCAGTAATTAGCACTCATGTGATAATCGTTAGACCGCAAATAAATTGCAGGATGAACAACATTATCATATCGTAATTGCAACTATGGACATGAAAATTTCACCATACTCTTTCCAGTGAAGTTTGTTGATTTTAACTTCGATGAAAATAAGAATGGTTATGAAAACAAAAATAACACAAAATTAATCCATTCTAATACTACACTATAATCTTTTTATTCAACCAAATGTGTGCAGGAGCTACTATCGGTGCACGAATCAAGGATGCAATGTGAAGAAGCAAGTGCAACGTCTCACCAAAGATGAAGGAGTAGTGGTCACCACTTACGAAGGGATACACTCCCACCCCATTCAGAAGCCTACTGATAATTTCGAGCATATCTTGACCCAGATGCATATTTTCACCACTAACTCCTTATGATTAAATAAGCCCCAGCTCATATATTAGAAAAGCTTAATCAATAAACTTAACCAGCTGGATAGATCGCATGATACAAATTGGGACATCAAGGTTTGTGCTCTTTTATATATATATATATATATATATATATATATGTGAAAATTATATGTATAATAAAGTTGTGATTTTACTTAATTAGTTCAAGTTTCTAGAATTTCTTAGTGTTGGAGATATTAGTAAAATTATGGATTGATATGTATATACATATTAAGCATTAGCAAAGTATAAAATAAGAGATAGTTTACGACTACACTTTGAACAAAGTGTAAATATCGTCTTTTTGTAAGAACTTCAAATTCAATCCTGGACAAGGTTACAATTTAACCGTATATCCTTAAACTCTTATTACCTGCTTTATAGCTTTAGGCCGCCGAGAGTTCCCAAGGTACAACACCCAATCACAATGCAATAATAAACATTATTGCATTCTTTTCAATGGTCTAGAACTCTGACTCTTATAAATATGAAGAAATGTTAGGATGTGGAAAGAGAGGTGGAGAGTTCAAGAAAGAGTATGAGCTAAGGGACGTAATTTATAATGAAGGAGGAGAGCTCTTTTTATAAGGAATTTATGCCTCGAACATTCAACTCCACATTAACTACTGCCATTAACAATGTGAGTAAATATGTGGTTACAAGACCATAAAATCTCATATTAATTTAGTGTTACGCTTATTAGTTTGGCTCGAAATTAAATTCAAAGGCCATTAAGGAGAAGAAAGTTCTATAGCATGAGTTTGTCCCAGAGGAAGCCCAACAGATTTTGGATTGAGAATTTCTTCAACAAGTCTGATCCAGCTCTAAAAAAATAAGACCATAGAACTTGGAACAATTCTCACCACAATCCTTCAATCTATAACCGTACTACCTTTCAGCTAATTTTCATTAACACTAAGAATTGCTTTCTCGCAAGTATTTTATATCGCTAGAAACTTAGTCAACGAGTTTTGCAACGATCTCACAAATACCCAAAACTATTTGATGTGATCTTATAATATATTCATTTGTATTTAACTATCTCTTCCTTGGTTATAAACCAATTCTCCAATACTTAGAGCATTTAAATTACAAATATTTCTCATTTTAGTTAGACATACAAACTGATTCTGAGTGGCACTCAAAAGATCATGTCGAAAAAAATTACTTATCATACTGAATTATTGCAAGATAATTATTTTGATAAAAAAAATTTATTTTTTCGTTAGGTTTCTACAAGTAGACAAATTAAGAGTTTGAAAAGTTATATAAATAGTAACAAATCTACATTAGGCAAATTGAAAAAAACTGGAGACGGCCAGCGTTAGATATAGCAACAGCGTCGTTAATTTTGTCCGTGGAAGAGGTAACTTAATCCTTGGAGATGCGGTGTGGTAATATTGAGTTTTGAGGATCTTACAGATTCGAGATTATTTGGATATTTTTTGATAAGTCAAATAAGTAATCGTATGAGATGGACTAATTCATAAAACAATTCTTTGTAATCGTCTTGTTGCTGGATTCGGACCAAACTCATAGTCCAATCTTGTTTTGGCTCCATACTGGGGACCATAAGCCTGTTTCATTCGGTTCCTTCGACCACCTTACTTTTTCATTTTAGAGGTTGTTACGAATATTCAAATAGTTAATGATTAAAGAATTAATATTTGAATAAGACAAAAAACAAAAAATAAAACCAATCCATAAACTTTTAAAAATAACATCATTTTCAAAATTCGAACTGTGTACATGCGTTTGTGGTCTTTTTACCATCTTCATCATGAATGAACAGGTAACCTAAGTGCCCTTTTGTAGTTCTGTGGCAGAGTCGTCTATTTTATTCAACTTCGTACCGCCCACAGTAGCAGCACCTTGAGAACTGCCTCCGGTATTTTCTTCCTTTGGTTGGTCTATGATCTTCTTGGTTAAAAATCATTTGACTAGACTGGAATTAGAAACAGAGAATATGGATGAAATATTGTGGGGTCATTTTTTTTTTTTTTACTTCACATTGTTGACAATTACACGAGTGAAATGATATCCCATCTTATCGTTTTGACTAATTCCTCAATAACCACGTTCGCCTTATTTTGAGGTTGCCGTTTACTTGTTGAGCACCTAATTGGCGGCTGAGGTCACAGGAGGCTACGTTGAAAGTCCAGTTAATTTGGACTTCGATGGCCCTTTTATGGAAGAAAAGTTAACCAACCTAAGTTAATATTCTATCGCAATCATCTAATTTCTGAAAATATATTGAACCAATTAAGTTACACAAGATGACAAAGTCTACCAATCAAATTTCAACACGTTTGTATACTCTCTCGTAGATGAACTCGAGATTTTTTTTGTTCTCATGTCATTTCTTGTTGAACCATTTCATTAGCGATGTGCTCGATGAGGAAAAACTTGTCATATCCAGTTCTGTAGCCTCGACACACAAGACATCCCTGAGATAAAATTCGAATGGATTTGACTATTAATAAAAAGATTCACCAAAAAGGGTAGTTCAAGAAGAACGATCAATTATCCCAAAACATACCAAATTCCATAAACAACAACGGAGGAGGAGAGTGGGCAAAGGCAAGCAAGACCAGCGAGTAAAGCAAGGTTCTCGTTCAATTTTATTTTTTTTTGGTCGAAAGGTTCTCGTTCAATTTGGACAAAGAGATGAATTGCAAATTCAGAAAATCATTAAATAACATATACCAACAAACGAATGAAAAGAAGCATAAAGAGAGGAACGGGTTAGACCAATGTCAATAGGAGAAATTGAAGCAATTTCTAACGGTGGCCAGCCAACTCAAAATGGTAATGTAGACATTCTTCCTTGTGGCATATATCAGTTCCTTGGGCCCTAATATATCTACAACTTAAAGCATTGAGGGATGAGCAAGAGTTACAAGAAACCTACACATGTATAAGGATGAAAAAAAGCTACGGGACATCAATCGTCGCTTATTTTTTCGCCGAACGAGCAAGGAGAAAAAAGACTACAAGATGCTGTTGGGAAACATCACTCGCCTTTAAAATTTGATCTAGTGTTTGTCCTCCTTTGGAACATCCTTATGAGGTACCTTCGACTCCAATTCCTTGGGAGGAGCCTTCTCTGCCCTGAAAGAGAATCCACAACCTTTCACAATCTGGAACTAAAGATGAAGCCGAAAAATGTTCTACATAGCATACAAGCATGGGATTTGGGACGAAAGGTTAATATCGCTTAAGCATACAACAATTGGTTGTCACAACAGAGAGAGAACCGAAATTAAAGAGCAACTAGAACTTGGACTGTGCAAGATTGCAACCACCCGTCCTCTCCTTGAAAAAATAAAATCTACTGAATTCAACCATAATCTAAATATGCTATCTTCGCCATCTATGCTTATGCAACAAAGAGAATCAATTACCAACATCTCAATCATCCGCATCCAACACTAAGTTCATCGATGACACCTCCCGTCCAACTAAGGAGGGTTCTCGTCAATGTCAAACATCACAAAAGCTCATCAATTCCTACCCACCAACCACTATGCTAAACCAACCTATCATGTCCGAACCCAGAAACAAAATAGGCGAATCGACCCAAGCCTGATCCTCTACACAGTTTCCTACTTCAGATGACTCATGATCGTTAATGAAATCAATAGTTTAACCACCAAACATCTATATCATCGAGTTCCAGTTCGAGTTCGAGTTTCCGAAAGAGTAAGAGCTTTGATTAGTCGGCCTAGTGTCTCTGTGTCTAAACTGTTTTTTACAAGAAGAAAAAATAAAATAAAAATGATTTATTGTGGGAAAGGGGGGCATACTTGGAGGCGGCGACGGATTCCTCCTCGAGCCAATGGCGGATGTGCTTCACGTTGCGGCGGAAGATGGCGGCAGACTGCTTCACGTCGCTCCTCAGTAGGAGCACCACCGCCCCCACTCCGGCCACCGTCAGTATGAAGTTGGTCAACGCCATCTCTGTGGTCGGGAATCTAACGGCCAGCAATCCACGAGGGTTTTGTTGGGGTTTCTATGATCTTTGGTTCACCGACTCTTTGTTTCGGTGGGGGAGAAGAGAGGCACTTTGGGGGAGGTAAAATGGGTCAAAACTGAGTTAGATATATGGGCTTTTATGGGCCCTTGCTGGGCCTGGTCTACCGAGGAGTTTGGATTTGATTTTGGGGCCAGGTTTGTTTTAAAATAATTTTCAGGTAATTAAGGCGTCAATCTGGATCTATCCGGATAATTTCTTTTAATTTGGGTCCAGGTCCATTAATTCCAGAAGATTCAGGGAAAATAAGCATAGGTCCGTGCCAGTGGCATAGTAGCCCAGCGGCATAGGCGTAGGATGACTTGACGGTGGTCATGGGTTCAAACCCTGACATAGGTGGAATCTAGGTGTTTACTTATCAAAAAAAAAAAAAAATAAAATAAATAAGCATAGGTCCGTCTACTAGACCATCCCGATGGTAACAAATAATAACTTCACAATCCAAACATATATGTTTAATTATTTTTTAAGGATACCATTTTATTCGAATAGTTAGTAGACATCATGATTAAGTAAATCTAATGCGATTTGCACTTCTACAAACTTCGATTGGAAGAGAATGAGACGGCGAGGTAGAGGAAAAATTGGTGACTTCAATTTGGACACGTGCTCACCTTCATGTTGATACTATATTTTTTTGAACTTAAATTCCATAATCCATCAATGCATAAATGTCAATAAAATATGTATACTGCTTTTGCTAATGATGATTTTGTAGTATAATTAAGTGATACGCTGGCGATGTGAGAATGCTCCGAACTTATTATTTATTATTTACTGAGCTTTGATCATAAGGCAAAAGGGGAATATTTGGCCAATAAAAAGTAAGACATGGGCGTAACGTATTATCTAACGTATCGAGCATCCGTATCTTGCACTTTATATTTCTCTATTCCTTTATTTATATAGTTACGTGTCTATTTATCATGAGAGTATTTTATTTTGACGTGATGATAGAGATCACCACCAACATAATAAACAATTAAGTATAATTTGGCATGTGTTCTTGATGGGATAAGTACTATTTACTAGTTATTACTTGGAAAATATGATGATCCTTCACAAAATATGATTTGGTAAATGGTTATGGTTTTTTACACAAGATACCCATATGTCATATTAGTACAATATTAACGACACATTTGATGGGTATGATGACAACAAATCATATCTTATTTTTAAGAAGTCAGATATTTAAATTCTATCTCTTGCGAATATGGATAAATCTTGCCTAGAAAAAAAAATCAAAATTGTATAAAATCCCAAAAATTTAAACCTAATAAACTAAATTTCAAAATTCACAAAAAAATTATTACAGTACTATTTAGGATGAAAAAAGCAAGTCACTTTTTAATCAAACTCCATAAGATATTCTTGTATCTTTAGGACACAAAAGTGGATACAGAAGGCCGTACAAAAATATATATTCTTTATCATCCATTCGATTCAAATGGCGCAAAAATGATGCACGGTAAATAAAGATAAAACCCAGCACATTTGGAGGAAAAATAAAGCGCCATTTCTTACAGAAAATGGATATGCGCCTATATAAGTTTGATCAACGTAACGACGTTTGCACATCTATCATTAATTTGGTGATTTTTTTCTACATTTATTTATCAATTGTCTTGGAAGGAGTACATTTTATTTATTCCAGAAAGAACTAAATCAGAAATAAATAAGCAAAAGGACCACTTGGGAATTGATGTAGAGACTATCAGGGTGGAATATCTTATCCAGTGAGTGTAGTGTTGGAAAGAAAAGGTAAAAAAGTAACAACTTTATCGATGTGTAGTTCATGTCTGAGTAAAGCAAGCCATTTACCCAACTTGCAAGGCTGAATATCTCATCTCATCTCAATAATAATAATAATAATTATTATTATTATTATTATAATTAATAATAATAATAATAATAATAATAATGATAACAATGACACATCTTCTCTTCTACCGACATATACTAACAATATTTATCTCTACTCGCCCTTTCCATCAAAAGATATATAATTATATATACTTGACAATTACCTTGTTGTTTTAATGTAACTAATATATATATATACTATGATTTTTAAATTAATCAATTTTAGGTGAAACAAAGCATCTTTATATTGTTTGAGTGAAATTTAGTACGTTGGTAGAAAGTATTTTACTTTTTCGTTTATATATATGTAAATTCTGTTACGAGAAAGAAATTGCAGATTATATTTCTCGTACGAGTTATCAGCATTAAGAGAATAAGCTGATAGAATTTTTTTTAATCACAGTTTATGGTTATAAAAATTCATTGTCAGGATAAATAGCATTAATAAACGGAATTCTCACGGTGAATAAACCTATATTTATCCGGACGTATCAAATCACTAGGAAAGTTTCTCAAATACATTGTGGAAGTTTCCAAATCTGTTTAAAAATCTAGAGATTTATGAGGCTTAACTTTTTCAAGAAGCAATGTACCATGGGGAATTGATTCTCATCTGTGCTCCAGATCCAAATAATGGTCACTTGTTTTCAGGATATGTTGACAAATAAGAGCAAACAGAGTAGGCACTCAGATGGAATTCTCTTAGATATATATTCCCTTTTTTGATTTTTCTCCTGCATACTCGATAAGACCACGTTGTCAGTCTCCCCTAGTTAATTCCTGGATCAATAATTCTGCTTAAAGCGTTTAGATTAGGCATAAACCCATAACCCACCTTAAAGCGTTGTTTCACTTTTTGTTTAATAAAATTTATTTAGAAAAAAAAAAACACAAAACCCATCTTCGACCTTTAGGTTACCTCCTCCTATTGGCTCTGAAAGGCATAAAGACACATTAGGTAGTTCTCCATTTATATAAAAGGAAAAGAAAGTTAAGTTCTTCAACACAACTTTTGTTGTAATTAACTGATCATTGGAATACATCTTACCGGTGAGTATTGCAAACCTATATCTATACGTTTTAATATTTGCTATCATATCCACCAGAAAGGATGTTAATTATAGTTAATTCTTATAAATGGCGGTCAAACACTGGAGCAAAATGTTGATCCATTCATAAAATATGAACTCTAAATTTTGTTTTAGAGAGTCGAAATCTCTTAAGCAACATTTAGTATTTTTGGACAAACTTTGAAAGAAAAAAATGATCGACAGACAATTTCCCTCGTCTAGTTTTCATAAATAGAATTTTGTCTAATCATAATTCTTATCCAATTTCTTTAACTAATTATATATTAGTATGATAAACAATATTTAACTCGAGATTTAATTAAGATAAATAAATTATCAATCAAACAAAGCTCAATATTCTTTCAAGATATTTTAACCAACTCTCCGACCGTACATGCAACAAAGCCCCTCAGGAACCTTCATCACTTCATGTCTGTACTCTTTCCACCCAAATGATAACAAGTAAACAGTCCTACAGTTCCCAACAAAAATTATTTTACACAAATATTTCATTAACCACAAATTGCAAATTGAACTTACTTCAATTTACCGCATTGGCAAGTGCCTTTGGGAACCCCACTCCTATATATACATACAGAGACTCTCTCACTCCCTTCAACCAAAACAACAACAATTCAATAAGTTAAACACTTCCCCTTCCAAAATCAACCTCTAAGCATATTAAGCTCGCATCCATGGAGGCCAACCGCAAGCGAAGAGGGTTCGTAAAGAGCAAGTTGATGCCGTTTTACAACCGATCCTCTAGCTCCAAGTCTTCTCAGACCTCAACCATGTACATAAACAGTATGGCCAACCCTAGCCAGGCTAGTTACTTGGTCAACACTCCTCCTCCCACGAAGCAGAAGCTAGCATACGTAGTGCCCTCGGAGATTAACAGCAACAACGATAGGGTTTATAACAAGGTTCAGAGCCAGTTCGATAAGGTGTTTGGCGTCGTGGGGGACGAGCACGTGGATGCTAAGGCCGCTAGCTACATCTCCGCTGTTCAGGAGCGGTTCAAGCTCCAGAGGGTCAACTCCAAGCACGAGAATAATAATAATAATATTCTCCAGGCAACTAGTTGATTAATTAATTGGGGGTTGCGTTAATTTGTGTCTTAATCATAATTATGCCTTTATGGCTACAGTACTTGGCTAGTATTAGTAGTAATAAGTTTCTTTCCTGGGGAATTTTAATTTGTTAATTAGAAGGTGTGTGCTTCTTGGTTGTGTTCTTACGACTTTACTTGTGTATCTGTAAGGCGTTTGTATGAATATTTGAGCACAAGTATTCAATGTAATTGTGATGTCAGTGATCAATTCATCACAATTCGTATAAATATGGCATCATGTTTGTTTGATAATGTTATATTAGTTCTTATGAAAGTAATAGCTTATTTATAGAAGATTAATGGGTACAAAATTTTGGGATTTTATTGTACATTGTTGAAAGAGTTTCTCCTTTTATAAGCTTTAGCCATAAGATCTGAAGATGTTAAAAAATGACGTTGTATTATAAATAATAGATTTTTGTGACACAAATGAATTAATATTAAAATATTCACCAAATTTCAAATTGAATAATTCAAATTTTGGTTAAGCTTAAATTTAACACAATATAGTTTGAGACTTGTGGGCTGGTACATGGGGCTTGCAATACAGGCCTATAAGCTCTGTAATTTTAGATCAAATCAAGTATCCAATTAATTAGAGCCTGTTCTTGCACACACAAAAACAATTACCAATTTCAACCCTTATCCCGAGTACGAAAAGTTTTGCTGCTCTTTTGTAATTTATCCATGATTGTTGATCCTACGAAATTTGGTCAAAAGGTTATTATACCATTTTCTAATACACTTAATTTGAAACCGAGAATTCTAATTAAGGTAATACGAGACTACTGTAGATTTACGCATAGGTTACAAGTTGAAGATTTTTTATAAGTAAAAATTTTGGTCCATCATGGTAATTAACTAATTATAATTACATATTTACAGAACTCGGATAATAAATCCCCTCGAGAGACATGAAACAGATAACACGGGACTATAAAATAGTTTTAATTAACGAAGAGAAGTAACATAACAAGAGAAAAGGGACAAAGTATAAGCTGAAATAGAGTGATAACAACATTAAACTAGAGCATGTGCCAACTTTGTTTTGGATTATCATTAAAACCTCTATCCGGTGGTGATGTGTACACCAACGGCGATGAGGAAGATGGTGACAAGACCAAAGTAGATGACAGTGTGGACGGCGATGGAGACGGCGCTGGTCTGAAAGTTGACGAATTCGACAGGGCGGCTCTTTCCGGGGAGTTGGAAGAGCAGCCCCGGAGATAGTATCACGAACAATATCGTGGCGATCAGAACCGGTCCCCAATCCGCCATTTCGGAACTAATTCACGATGGCCAAGGGGAAGCTGGTGCAAATATTTTGATGTGAGAAGAGGGTAAGTAGTAGTAGTGGTAGTAATATGAGGAGGACGAAGTTTATAAGGAAAAATTGAAGGGGGACAACGAAATGGTCATAGGCATACTTAGGAAATTGTCCTCGGCTCTTTCGTCGTCTGGATTATCCCCTCGAGCATTAATTTGGCTTTTGCGTAACTAATAAACAAAATTGATGTCTCCAACACCAAAAGTAAACTAATTACGAAGAGCGGAATGTCATCTGTTTCTATTTGTCTAAATGACGCTACTTCGGTTGTAACAAGGTGCACTACATATAGTTACTTAGTTACTGGGAAGGAAAATGGGCGAACTGCGGAGTGCATGTCTTAACGATGGTACAATGGAATCTACCGGACGTACTTTGGCGAATCTTGCGGGCTTTAAAGTTCGGTTCGGTGGATATTACGTGATGATATTATTATATTAATAGTTGATGTATTAAAGTTAATCACGATTTGATGCACTTGTTTATGTTGTTACATGAACTTAAAGCACATCAACTAGTGAAACTAGATTTTGATTACATGTACTTTGATCCACCTTTAGCTTGGAGGAGAACAAAGTACCTGGAATACCAAAATCTTCTTCACTAGCAAAATATGTCATCTCCAATTAGATCAAACTATTAATTTCAATCATATTGTCCGTTAACTAGCTAGGTTATTTTTAGACAATGAGATCCCACATCGTATCATTTGGTTAAGAGTTTATTATAGCATAACTAAATGTCTTGAATTCCAATTTAAACCTGTGGCAATTCTATCTATAAAAAAAATTCGGGAAAATGGGTCTAATGTGAATTTTTTTGGTTAATATATAAATTTAGGTACATTGACCTAAATTTTCAGGTTGTTGACATTAGTAGATTTGAACCCTTCCAATACAATCTTAAACTCGGACCGATTTCTATTCTTCGACAACTTGCATTGGTGTCCAAAGTGAATTCGAACATTCAGGACGATCGCCTTTCCGTAACCCATCAGCTTTGTCTCTTCAACTTTCTTTTTGGTATAACACATAAAAAAGAATCACCACCTAGATCAACCATCTCCAACCCAATAAAGCGAGACCCTCGAGTAATCACGCGTTATCGAAACAAAAGGCACATCTTTAATGCAACTCTCCCGACGTAAAGGAAACCCCACCACCAACACATACCTTTCTTACCTCTATTGCAATCCCAACACCACCTTCTTCTCTCTTACATAATACTTTCTCGCTAAGAAAGTTTCGTATCAACTTCTACTTAACCACCAAGAAACTCACATTTAACCTCTGCATATTTATTTGCCAAGAACCTTCATAATTAAACCTCCTCGTACAAGTGGTACAAGAGACGAGATCAGATAGAGAGAGAGATTAAATTATCATTAATAAAGATCAGAAAGAGCGAGAATGGGTGCGGATTGGGGGCCAGTGGTAGTTGCGGTGGTTATGTTCATCGTATTATCTCCGGGGTTGCTGTTCCAATTACCGGCAAGGACAAGGGTAGTTGAGTTCGGGAACATGTACACGAGTGGGATTTCGATACTGGTTCATGCTATTATCTACTTTTGTATAATCACCATCTTGCTCATTGCTATCGGCGTTCACATACATGCCAATTAATGATAAATCATATTATGTTTTTCTTCTCTTTTATAGTCCTTTCTCCAACTATGTTTCTACCATTTGGAGTACAATCTCAAATCTCCATCCACCCTTTATTGTTTGCCGTTTGCATCTGGCATGTAATAATTATTTTGTATGATTACGATCATGATTCATATCTACTGAGCCGCATCAACCAAAAACCGAATTCAGATTGAAATTGATAAGATGAATTGAATTACTTTGGATGATTATAATGTTTTACCTTTTCCAGATTTGAACCGTCATCTTTTACAACTTATATTACGCTATGAGTAGAGTGCACAAAATTATGTCAATTTCTTGATAAAACCTTCATCTATTACCAACACATGCACATTATGGGTATGGACGACCAGGCTCAACTCCACAAAAGTCAAAAACTATCGCGACGAAGCAAATGCTATATTTAACATTGTCTTCACAGACGTGGTCTGACTGGCCATCTAGCTAGTCAAACTGCGAAACAGATTAAATATCAAACCAAAAATAAAGATACGTCCAGCTATCTCCAACAAAAAAAATTTCAGTTCAACAAATTGGTCGAACTAGAAAAGTGTACCAAAAAATTCGGTGTGTTGGGTAAAAAAAAAAGAAGAGAAGACGAAGGAGGTTAAGGAGTAGGGAGGTGGAAGAGGGGAGAGGAAGAGGAGACAGAAGAGGAGGAAGAAGAGGAGGGGGAAAAGAGGGAGGCAGAGGAGGAGGGGGAGGCAAAGGAAGAGGCGAGGGAGGGGAAGGCAGAGGTGGAGGAAGAGTGAGAGGGGAGATATACTTGTGATTTTTTTCAAATTGGGAATGTGATCCGACCATCGTTCTGACCAATCAGACTAGTTGACCAAGAGATCGTCCAACAAAGTGGATTGATTTCGGGTCAGTTTTAAAAACTATGATATTTAATTTTGGGCATGGACCGACCGAAAGGCCACTATATAGTTGGACTATGGCCAAAATTAAATTCCAAATAACAATTGGGTGTTGTCCAACTAAGTAGAGCCCAATATGAAAGCCCAACACTCTGGTGCACACAACTTTCCCGAATTAATGGACCCCGGTGCAACTTCAAGGCTAGCGACGAGACATACTTTGTTTCCCATATTCTATCATTAACGATAAACTACATTGAATACCGCATGAATTATAATAATAATAAATTCCTAAAAAATAAAAATAATCGGCACCCAAAAAAACTGTCTTAAGGTTTGATGCAGTTATATCTTCGATGATCCAACTCTTGCGAACCAACCAATTGATCAAACAGTACCATTTAATTAAAACTAAACCAACTAATCACAATCACATCAAAACAAACCATAGACAAATCCCATCTTCTCCTTCTCTCCGACCAAGAACAGAAGTAAAACAAAGAGACAGGAACAAAAAAAAAACACAGGCAGTAAGGAAGGAACAAGGAAGCCCCCAGATCTTGAACCTGGAAAGGAGCGAATCCCTTCTTCGGTTGGTGACTAGTTACCGGTGTAGATATGAAGGTGAACGGCGAGGACAAGGACGGCGTAGAGGGTGAAGAAGATAAGAGAGTGGAAGAAGATGGCCTTTCCGTTGGTCTTTAGGGTTCCGAACTCCACCGCTTTGCTGTTCCCCGGAATCTGAAACAGAAGCCCCGGCGTCAGCAACACGAACAACACCACCCCTATCAGAACCGGCCCCCAATCCGCCATGTCGGCCGACGAGACAGAGTCTTTTTCCTCTTTTGTAAGGATGGAAATGGAAAGTGCGACGAAACTAAGCAAGTGCTTGCTTTTTCGTGTTGGTTTTATTTTATTTTTTCTTTTTCGGTTTCTGTGAAGAGGAACGAGGAATACGTGGGGACCCCGGCCTTGGTTCACGAACTTAGGACCTCACCTTGTCATATGCTCGAGGATTCGTGGATTTTTTAATATATAAAAATATTAATACTTATAGTTTATATAATTGTTAATTAAAATGGTCACTCATGTCAGTCAATTTGGAATTACAAGTTCTTGTCTTAAATTTTCATTTAGGTGATAAGCTACTATCTTAACAAGTAGTTTTATTTTTGGTAGCTGATAAATATGATGACAAATAAAATGAGACCGTGTTGAGTAATTATTACTGATTAGTAAAAAGAAAATAATTGTCCAAAATCATTTAACATAAATATTAGTAGAGCAACGAGTAGAAAACAAATATTACTCGAGGCAAAACACAAAGATAGATGTGCGCACGTGAAGACCATACACAATTTCTAATATATTCTTTTTTGGACCCGAAAGGGTGATCCATATATCGCATCGGAGGCGAATCATATTAAAGTCATGGGCCCGGCAATTAATTTTGCTATAAACCGGGCAAAACGCTTCCAAGAATAATTAAGAATTCATTAGGATCATGTAGTCCTCATAACAATATTTAATTAAAACTAAATAATATTTGAACGAAAATCTATATTCAAATTTGAATTTTACGAAACTATGATATGTACCAAAGTTATTCATATAAAAACAAATTAATATTACTGCATCTTTTTGAAAATCGTATATTTAATATAGCTTTTGTCGTTTGAGATTTTTTAAGAGTAAAATCTCATGACTCACATCAACCCGGTCATCAAAATTTCTATCTTCATACAAGTGTTCCAGTGTTGTGGTAGATGGATGGTGGAATTATGATGAAGTTGAAATGCTAGAAAAAGATGGTCATCGAGCACTTAAGTGTTGCACGATCTATTATAATTCTTCTTTGAGAAGTTATGTGGGTCCGGCAATTGACTACAAATGTACACAACTTAATTCGTTGGGTTCGACATTGCAAAATGATACTTTGGCTTATTTTGTTATACCACTATTGTCAAATAATTTCACTTATTTAAGTTTGGATCATATATATTGTATTGTGGATTATTTATGCCGGAAGTTTGTACAGATAACATTGTGCTATCCTCTCAGTGAAAAGAACATTTATTGAGTGGAAAGCTTACGGGAGAATCCATTCCTCTTTTGGCTTCTTTATCTTCCTTTTTTCAACTGGGGCCGTTTGGAATTGAAATCGAAATGGCTTTTCTCTGATCATAAAATCATTCAACTTTTTTTCCCACAAAGTCGAAATACTGATAGCGGTTCAGCTGGTGCTAGCTCGGACATGAAGATATGTCATATAACATGAGTTAAAAACTGAGATATTTAATCCTCTAATTTGGCGAGGAACCGAAAGAAATATTAGGTGACCTGATAGTTAAAAACTCTTCCATAAATCTATTTGATTTCCATACAACCAAAAAAGTGGCAAATTGATATGCAAGATATAATCTATCTACACTTTAACATCAAGGTATTTTTTACGGCATAATTTTACTAGAGTTTGAATCCTGAATCTCCTAAATTTTGACAAATTAGTGGGTTACAAGTTTCAAAATTTTGACTATCGTAATATGAAAAAATTTCACACTTAATAACTTGTAAATATTATTATCAATAAACTCTACTTATACAAAACATATTTGTGACATGGAATTCTACATACTTATACATATGATATGTAAATAATCAAAATAATCTTAGTTTTCACTTTTTTTAGAAACCAATCAAAATTTGAATTCAGCCGAATAAAAAAACATAACTTCATTTCCGAATTTTGGTGGAGGGGCAGTTCCACTTCAAGTTGATCAAAATTTAAAGTTACCTAGCTGTCAACACTAAACAATAAAGCACTGCAAAACACGTCAAGACCCTTCCATAATCAACACTACTTTATTCCCACCCTAAGTAAACCCTCTCTAGTATGCTAAAATTCTACTAAGTCTCGCTATATTCTTCTCTCGTCCTTGTCATCTGTTAGCACTCTCTCTTCGACGATCAAGAAGGCAGAACCACCAAGAAAGTTACAACAGGCAGCAAAAATTCATCAGGAAATGAACGACTGGGCGGCACCAATCATAGCAACGGTTCTGTTTGCGTTGCTGTCACCTGGGTTGGTCCTGCAGATTCCTGGCAAAGAGCAAACCATCGGCTTCATGAACATGAAGACCGGTTTGCCCTCGATAGTCGCCCACGCGGTCATCTACGCCTTACTTTTGATCCTGTTCCTCGTCGTACTGCACATCCACATCTATGCTTAGTTAAGGATATAAGAGACTTATAGTGGCCTGTTCATTCTCTCGGTAGTTGCATTCTTTTTGTCCTGAAAGGGTTCGTAGCTGAGGTTTGATGCAAGCTAGGAACCTGATTTGGACATGCAAATGGCTGTTTATGTTTCGTGCTAGGTCAGAGTCTTCGGCTCGAAGTCTGCAAGAGCTTCTTTCTCGTAATGTTCACGTCTGGTAGGTATATGATTTGATATATTTGATGATTAGAATTTCAGCAACTTATGTGATTCTTACGCAATTTACTTTTTTCATCTTGTTTTTTATTGAGTTTCCGTTGATTGATTTCCAAGAAAACTTGCATTTTTGTTTTGTAGTGGTGCTATAAGCCCACACCTGGTGTAATTTTATTCATTTATACGAAAAATGAACATTTATTAAAGTTTGTTTCACTAGAAATATTTTCTATCTTTCTTGAGCACGACATAACAAGTCCAAGTGCAGAGGAAATCAAAGAACGAAAATCTATATTAAAAAAAAACTAATACGCATGTAGACAAATTCCGCAGGTAAATCGAAGGAACAAATTAACTCACCAAATGGAAAATCAGAGAGAAGACAACCACGAAAATAAATTGCAAACAGGTGGAACAAAAAAATATGTCGGAACTTGTTCTTTCCTTGGGGTGAGGTGAGGTAGGAATCGCTAGTTATTACCCAATGTACATGTGAACCCCAATTGCTAATATGAAGATGCACATCAAAGCGAAGTAGATGACGGCGTGAACCAGTATGGATACTCCACTGGTCTGGAAGTTGCCGAACTCTACGTATTTTCCGTGGCCTGGGATCTGGATCAGCATCCCCGGCGTCAGGAGTATGAACAACATCACTCCGACGAACACCGGCCCCCAATCCGACATTGTTGGTTTCTACGACTCAACCGGGTATCCCTGCAACTGCTTATTTCACCTGCAGGCTCCCTTTCGCTACCCTGCACGTTCTACAATGAGACAAACAATGGCTCAGACAAGAATAGATCATAAACGTGAGAGACCATGCTTTAATAGGACGAGACATGGATTGATGAATAGGAAAAGTGAACGTTATGGAATCAAGTTATTCGGATTCACATGTCATAACCCAAGCGTGTCACATGCGCTAGAGACCAAATATGGAAACTTCCACGTAAGCTGCCTTTTGGAACTTTAAAGTTTTGGCAAAGGTATAGCGGCGGGCGGCTTGATCATATACCAAATTACCAATATCGCAAGCTTAGTATCTACTTTCATGTTTGTTGTTAAAAAGTAGATATTACCCCGCTCTTGCAACTTGTTGGTTGCCTAACCGCAAGACATTCCGATACCATAGCAAACAATGTACGATCCATCATAAATCCGTCATAGATCTAGCACAGAGATGCCTGTGGAATATAGATGTCTGAAATTCATGTATAAATGGGTACATCGACTATGGGTATTTTACACTTGAGCCGTGGTGTTGGTACGAAATTAAGGCACAAAATTGTCCTTGAAATTCAGTCTTGATCACCAGAATAGCCACAACAAGTAGGCACAAAGAAAAGTACAATATACTGTTCGAAGTATAGAACGACTCGCGACATGTACTCGATGAATGAAGTTTACCTGTAATATCCCAGGTAAAATGTATATTGCACTTTGGTCCCTTTCCAGAACCTAAAAGTAAATTGCTTCGCAATCCAGTTTGACTCATTTATAACACACCGTCCAGAGCACTTGAATAGTATAATCTTCAGGCGTAATTTAAGCGGAAGATGTCATTGAACACATAAAAGCTTCCCTGCGGTGTTGGCATCAAGTGGAACATCTGCAAAGATTCAAAGATCATGTAAAGACAAAGCATTAGTGGATGCAGTTACAACTGAAAGGAACCGATCAAAGATGTTCTTAGGAAGGACAAAATGTATTATTCACTAGAATATGCAATAATTATAGAGAACGAATACACAACATATAATAGTCTTTCCAATCATGCATTGCCATAACATTCCACGATGCTGACAACCAACAGTAAGGCCAGATCATAGCATGTTGTTACATTCATCGGATTCATCATACTACGACAAGGAAACATTGTTCATTCAGCACTATCAAACGATCTGAATAGATTAACAGGACAATATTAGTGACACGTGTTTCCACGTTCTCCACACTAAACTCAGGTCGGACATCTCTAACTGCAAGCAAGCACCTCAAGGGCAAAGAATTAGCTGCACAAACACCTGAACTCAGTGAAGAGCAGATTAATCAGCAGCATCACGCCATCACCTAGCCAGCCATGGAACGTGTAGGGTAGGGTACACATTAAAAAACCAAACAGCACATTGATTTCAAGTTACAGATTTCGGTCCCACAGCTGTCAATACATATCAAGATAGTGAAATGTACATACGGAATAACAATAACAGAGGGCGCAACAAGTACAGAGATGAACAAGAGTATCTAAAGCACGTCGAACAAATCAGAGCGTCATGGCCTACAATTTCCCAAACCATAACAACTGTAACTACATAAAGCACCACCACCACCACCCACTCTCAAACATAAGCCATACATCTAGATAGATCAACGGATGCGGAAATTAGACATAAAACAAATCATCAGTTCAACGATCCCGAGCCCTAATAATTAAATACGAGGTACATAAAGTGGTAGTTATTAGTCATTACCTGGCTGAACTTGAGGGTGTGCTGCTCGCCGGGGAGCAGGAGGTTGCCGCTGACGAAGACGAGCATACCGCCCTGGGGACCGGAGGGCTGGCAGTCGACGGTGACAGCGGTGTGCTTGCAGTGGTCGAAGGGGAGGGAGGTGAGCTTGGCGGTTATGCTCTGGGAACCCTGGATCTTCTGCCCCTCGAACGTCCGCATCGAGCCTTCTTCGTAAAGGTTCGCTAGCCCAACACTGTTCGTGTCGAACGTCGTGCAGTAGTGGTCCACGAACGCCTTCGCCACCGCGTCCGGGTCCATCTTCCCCGTCGCCGCCCTCCCTTCCGCTCTTTTCGGGTGGGGCCGATGAATCGGAATTCCTCTTTTGCTGCTTTCTGGTTTTTAAAAATTGATTTTGTTGGTTCCGACTTCCGCGTTGTGTTGTGTTGGGCTTTTTGTGCGGCCCAATTTGGAGGCCCGTTTTGTAGAATAGGCCCAATAAGAGCGAGAGAAGCCAATTAGCGAAATATATGTAAAAACAGATATTAGTTATCGTCGACAGCAGGGTTCGAACCTGCGCGGGCGAAGCCCAACAGATTTCAAGTCTGTCTCCTTAACCACTCGGACATATCGACTGGCAATAGTTAGACATTTAAGAACTTAAATTATATTTACATATTTTTGTTGGTCAGCATTATCTAGAAATAGTATAAGTTCGTAATAAATTCCATATATAACTAGCAGATTGGAAATATAAACATATTTCGCTCCACATTTCTGAGTGACTTGTAAATAACTGAATGGTTGATTTAAATACATCGAGTGAAGTGTGGTGTTGAAAATTATAATTTTGGGGTGCAGATCGAGTTCTATACTAAAATTTTACATACATCGTGTGAAGCTATGGGAGTGTGGTGCTGAAAATTATAATTGTGGAATGCAGACCGAGTTTTAATATTAAATCTAAATCAGAACAAAGTAGGAGAGAATTGCAAAATGTGAGCAATTTATAATAAATATATGGCTTTATTCCTGGAACGAAAAATCTGAAACGCAGGGGTCATCCTTGTGCCACGTGAAAGAAGTATATCCACAAGACCACAACCCTGACAAGAAAAATCACCATCCTTCATTTTTCTTTCTTAATAAATTAAAAAGGAGAATAAAAACTTTAAAAAAGCAGAACTTCATTACAAAAAAGAAAGTTATATACAAAGTTGAATAGTATTTGTTACAACATATATACAGTTACTAAAGTGAAGTGAATTCTTTAAACCCACATCTTGACTTGAGTAAGATATTTATCATAAAAAACATTGTTAAATAAATATTTTGGATGACAATTTTGAATAACATAGATTTAATAATAAAAAATTATATATAGGTTTAAGTGGATTTTCAAAAAATTCTAAAACGTTGAATTGAAGAGATAAGCCACCTGTGGAGATCGAGCTCGTGGTGTCAACACACTCCCTCCCACCTTCACACAAAACCCATCAAAGTCCTCCTCCATCCAAAGGCCCAAAATTCACAGCACACAACCACCAGAGAAACCAAATTATATTACCTCCTCATCCACAACGTTCCTTCATCAAACCAAAGGGGAGAAGAAGAAGACGACCCAACAAAGAAAAGAAGAAGAGAAAAAACCAAAAATGGCGACATTTCCAATTACCTTTGCCCCTCCGACCGTTAGAGTGTACGCGGCGACGGCGACCAAGGGGGCGGGAGGAGGTGCGAAGGAGGAGAAGAGCCTCCTGGACTTCATCCTGGGCAACCTGGCGAAGCAAGACCAGTTCTACGAGACCGATCCTATCCTCAAGAAGGTCGAAGGCAAGGGCACTACTTCCGGCTCTTCTTCCGGCAAGAAGGGCACCACCTCGGTTGCTGTCCCTCAGAAGAAGAAGAACGGCGGCGGCGGCGGCGGGTTTAATCTCGGTGGCCTCTTCGCTAAGAAGGAATAGTTCTTTTTTGTAATAATAATAATAATATGTGCTCGATCCTCCTCCTCCTCCTCCTCCCCCTGTCTATTATCATCCGTGCATTGCGTTTTGGTAATTTCGTGTTGGAAATTTTATTATCGACTCGGACTCGATCTCAGTGGAAAATTGTTCAATTCTGATTCGGTGAAAATTAAATATATTCTCTCGTTAAATTACGGCCACATGATATGCGCTAATTTTTTGTTGTTGCAATTTTTATACTGACATTGGAGTATTTATTGGATATTTGAGTATTTATTAGGTTGATTAATAGGAATTGATATTAGGAAGAGAATGACTTTTAAATGGTGCTAAAGTTCGTCTAGGATTACTTGAATTAGATACATATTAATGAAATTAAGATAACTATCTTAGGATAAAATTACTCATTTATTTAGATTAATTAGTTATCAGTTTAAATTATTGATAATATAATTGCTCAATATTTGTTATAAAAAATTAGTATTTTTCAAAATTCTCATTTAACTTAATTTGGATTAGTTGTATAATACAGTTAGTATTAGAAACACGTCAAGCACACTTGGTAGAAACTATCGGTCAACCACGGCAATCAGATTCTATTTGATATTAAGACAAGTTTGGCTCAGTTGTTCTAACTAAAGCGGAGTTTCTCAGGCGATGGGCCTCAATCACGGGCATGTCGACGAGGATAGCCCTAGGAGTGTTGTAATATATATGACGGTCAAATGTAAAGTTTAGCGATCCGATAAGTGGACTTTCTTTGGCGATATAATCTTTTTTTTACATACGTTTTCATCTATTTTTTTAGAAATTTGATGAAATCGGCAGATCTTTTATCAAGTAGATTTACTTATTGTCATTATGCATAATATATAGAGGGGTGGACTAAATTATCAAAATAATTTTTTCCTTGGTGAAGAATTGTCGGAATAATGTGCTCAAAGGGAACTTCAGGATGATGAGATTATTCGATCATGGATCGGTGAATCAGCAACATAAATTTCTAATGGAGGTGCATATTAATAGAAATCAACAAACAGTAAATAACTGGACCGAGAACCATATCCGTAACCCTCAAATACTCTGTTTATTTTTCTGCGATAATTTATGATAGTCACCTCGCTAACCGAGTTACTCTTTATTTAAATAAATTCTGCCAATCTCGGACACAAAACTAGCCGTCCTCAGGAATTAATATCGGTGCAATCAGTCCTTATCCTCCCCTGGTTACCAGTCTTAACCCCGGTCCTCCCAAGCTTAACCATAGCCGTAGCAAACGCCGCATTGAAGTCCCCAGGGCTGTTCGCGAAGTCGTTGACCGTCGAATTACTCGTTGACTCGCTCAACAAGGTGGCGTCCGACTTGAACATCCCCTTCCTGGCGGCAACGTTCTGGAAGTACGCGTTGTCGAAGAACCGCGAGCTGGTCGGGTCCATGTCGACTGCGACATTGGGGTCGACATTGCGAGGGCAGGCCGCGATCAGCTGCTGCGCGTAGACCGGGTCGAGAGCGGGGTCGACGACAGGGTAGAGCCGGTCTTGGAAGCGACTGCAGTGGGAGAAGCCGATGGTATGGGCCCCGGACAGGGCGATCATGTCCACCTGGCTCAGGTTGTTCTTGGCGAATAGGGGAATGAGCTGCGTCAGGTTGTTTGCTGGATCCGGGAGGGATCCTTTGACGAGCGATGCTTGGGACACTAAGCCATCTCGACGTCCCAATTCCACCGAAAATGATTGGCCTCCAGCCTGTATATTTATTTAAATCACCATACTAATTTAATCAAAAAAATCTAAAGTTCGTGTATTTTAGACGTAGTTTGAGGGATGATAGATATATTCTTACAAGAACGACGACGTCCCTGGCAGCGAGAGCCATAATGTCAGCGCAAGAGACAACGCCGGGGCAGACAGCTTCCACCGCCTGTTTGGCGTGATTGATAGTGTCAAAGCCGTCGCCGGCCAGAGAAAGATTGTCCGGAGCGTCCTTCTCCGCGTCAGAACTTAGGGACGAAACCATAACAGATGCATCACAACCCTATTATGCATTCCATGCAATTAGTTAAGACATCGAACACCGACACGAGAACAACTTAAATGTAAATTTTGAGTTCGAATTTTGATTGGCGTACCGTGACAAAGCAATCATGGAAGAAGAGGCGAAGCGTTGCAGGGGCAGTAGTAAAGGTCTGGAAGTACTTGTTGGACACCGCCTGTCGCACTAAATTTTCCACGTTAGGGCAACTCGAGATGTAGAAGTTTGGTGACAATTGCCCCTCCCCAAAACAACTCCCTAGCGCTATTACAATTGTCAATTTTAGGACCAACCCATTAATATTGCAACCTCCATCAACACTTCTAATTCCCATAGTTTAGTTCTAATGGAGAGGAAAGTCTTTTTAAAAAAATATGTAAATCCCCCTTATCCCTCTCTTAGTCTCTCTAGATGCAGTCTTACAGCTCATGTATATATTGCTACAGAGTGAAATTGAGTGTTTTATATGCGGGAGCGAGGGAGAGAGTCATGAGAGAGAGAGAGAGAGAGAGAGAGAGAGAGAGAGAGAGAGAGAGGACCTTTCGAACAAAGACTAGTCTACCCACAAAACTTAATTAATTATAAACTCTAGATATGTCGACAAAGTTCTTAATTAAATTTTAGTCATTGATTAAGTGCATGAGGAAGCCATGCGAACATGGATTCAATATTTTTATTTTTACGTGGCTGAATTTTTTTTATATTGAGTACTATTTGAATATTTAGAATCGAATATTTTTCAATTTTGATTGAAAAACTCATAATAATATTTTTTTATTAGCAAGTCTGGAATCCTAATTATTATTTAGCACGGAGTTGGTAAAGGTTCGTTACTTAGGTGAAACCGCCCACCCAATAGGGCGCAGCCACCTCCTAACCAATCTCTGGAATGAGCCAGTGATTAAGATATAAACATGGCACGCCAATTAATTAATTAGTTTGAGTGTCAAATATCACTCATCTAGCTTGCTAGAAATATCGTACATTTCTTAATCGGGAATAATATTGTTGCATTGGTTCGTCCAAACAAAGGATTTTGTTAATATTCCACACGCAAGTTGCATATAGTGTCTTTTTTTATCAATCAATAATCCAATTTCTCTGCACCATTGTTGGTCGTTATATAGTAACTTTACTTGCAAGTTTCACTTTTAATTATAGCAAAGCTATTTGACATTTCGATACAAGGTGTAATACGATTTGAAAACGTTAAGAATTTCAAGTCTAACAAAATTTAATTTTTAATATAGAAAACTACTTTAAAAAAAAAGTAAATAGAATATAGAGTCTTGGAGAGCTATTTAGTGTAAAAATTTAATTGTCGAATATAATAAAATATATTTTTTGCCCTTCTTTTCTTGTAATCATTTACCGTCTTATATCAAAAATATTGTTTACTGTATCAAAAGATGTAAAAAATATTGTATTAGATTCACGAACCTACCCATAGCTCTGAAAAAGAAGACATATTTTCTTGCTCAGTTGTAGCTTCTTGTCTATAATGGATATAGATATATATATATGTCCGGATGGACCATGGATTTGGTCTTGAATATACCTCCCTTGCTTGTGAACATAAAATGACAACGACGCAGTAACCAACTCTGCAGTTAAATTAAATAATATACTTATCTGTAATGTTGCATGGATTGTAGCTACTTGTAATCCGTAAAGAGGGTTTTCTCATGTTTTACTGATATAAATTTGAATGAATTCACTAATTAAATAATTAATAATATAAAAAAATAATGCATATATTTAATTAATCATCAAATTCAGATGTACGAAATAATATGCTCACCGGTAAATATAAAATTAATTGCCCATTATGGAAATTCCTCTGTCAAGTTGGTGGCCCAAAATAAGTTACAGGTATGCCTAGCTACGAATATAGCAGTCGGCTAAAATCGGACAGTTAAATTGATTTCATTTCTCTTCCCAATTTTTTGTAATTTGTGAGTGGTTTTTTGCATTTAATTGAGTTTCCGTTTCTATAACTAACTGAGCAACTGCATGTGATGTAACTATAAGCAAATAAATTGAATATTGCATGTGATCAATTTAAAAATTTAATTTGAAGAGTTTGATAAAATTTTCACAATTACCAAAAATGCACACCCACTTGCAATTAGAACTTAGAAGTGGATGAAGGATTTCATTTATACGATTTTTTTCACATGAACATAAATTTAAAATATAAACATATTCATACAAACATAACGTAAGATGTTTGTGTTGTAAAGCAAATACTCCAACAAATCATTCATCTTAAGAGGTTCGTTATAAGTTTGTATAGGATTATAATGGGAACTTATCACTCGCTGGTCTTAAAGAATGGATTTCACAGCCTAAATGCGCAAATGCATTGAGACCTATAAGAACGTATATGTCCGTGTGTGTGAGTGTGTACGTGCGTCACTCATGCATTTTTTTTTGTGGCATTTTTATTCGTGTTTTAGCCTCTGTCAATTCTATAAATTTCATGCTTTATATAGAATATGAGAAGAGATCATCCAATTATCTCAAATAAATTTGTCCCGTAATTGTTATGGACTCTACAACTTCCTCCTACTAAATATGAAGGTTACAGAATTCATGAGTCGATTTACGAATACCGTAATTATGACAATCAG
>SOPF01028799.1:53894-66741 GCA_012979155.1 Hypericum perforatum | reverse complement strand
CTAGGCCCAAAGAACGAGTCGCACCGTTGACAAATCCCAAACAAATTGACGAGACCCCAACATATAAAACGCAGTCGTTTCACCTCTCCCGCCAAAAAATAAAGAATCTCTTCTTCTTTGTAACGGATCTCTTACTCGCTTCTAAATCTATGATTTTGGTATTGTTTCATGATCTTTGATTGTTCTGGGTTAGTGTGTCGTAGACTTTGGCGTCATTTTATAAGGGAAGTTAGGGTTTTTTTGGTGGTTTGATCGAGAGAGAAGATGGAAACCCAGAACGGTAATGGCAGCTCGCGTGGCCTCCTAATTGAGGTTCGGCTCGCGGAGTTTTGTGAGGTACGATCTTTTTTAGTTTTTTTTTCGGTGGAACGAACTTTTTTTAGTTTAACTTGCAGTTTCATGCCTCAAATTCAGATGCTTATTGTTGGTTTTCTTGGTCAAGATCTCTTCTTTATTGGGGCGGGTTTGGGATTAATTTGTGTTCTATTTCTTGGGAGCAGCATTGCCTGTCTTTCGATGAGAAAATCGTTGAGCAGGCTGTGAAGGTTTTGAAGGAGACAAAACATCTTTTACTCACCAATCTTGCAGTTCTTGGCGGCCGGTCGGTAGGTTTCTAAGCTCGTTCTTTCTTGGTGGTTAGTTTCAGTTTTGGTATGTTTTCTTAGCCTTTTAGCTGTGAAGCTGACTCTGTTGTGTTGATTGGATGTGTATCAGTCAGAGGAAGCGGAGAGGTACTGGTTCGCGTGCATTTGCCTCGTGGTTAAGAGACTGGAGGAGAAGAGTAAGGTTGGCCAAGGGGGGGCCCGTTCAAATGAAATGGGACTCATTTTATGCCAAACAGTGAGGCTTGCCAAATTAGAGTATGTAATTTTAGGATTTGATTTTGTGGTCGTCCATTTTGAGCTTGAGTGTTTTCCTTACTCTATCAACCTCATTCTATATTCAGCATGGAGGACTTTTTCAAAGAGCTCGCTCGGTTTATTGTGAAGGCAGGTCCGATTTTAAGTAGATTGTACGGTGCAGATTGGGAGAATTACCTGGAGGTATATAAATGGGAATCTCCACTGATAACTGTATTAGCGTCATTATGTTGGAATTATACTGACTTGTGTGTCAGTTGGCTGGTTTACTTTTCTTTTCTTAAGGTGTTCATTAAGCTTTTCTTTGCTTCTTATTCTGCCAGGCAAAAGAATTGCCATCAAATATTGATCTCTTGATAATTTTGAGCAGGTCCGTCATATTTTTATGACGAGTTTCCTATATCTGTGGCAGGTTTATCTGCCTTTATGTTGTAATTTTTTGGCTGGGTTGCAAATAGATAACATTTTCTGTTCAGCGTTTATAAGCTTGTTATTACTGTATATTGTACATGACAAGATAACGAGATATCAGATTCTGTATTCTCATTTCTGAGTCCTATTCTTGTTAATCTCTAAAAACATTTCAATTTTCACACAAATTACATCTTGTATTTGTGGTACCAGGCACTACAACCGTGTCTACAAGGAATTCTTCCTGACACATGATGCAAATGAAAAGCAGTCACGGGCTGCTAGCCAAGCATTTCACAGTTTAGACTACCATTGCTTTGGCTGGTTGCTGTTTCTAGGACTGCGCGTACATGCTTTCAGTCGTCGTAAAGATTTGGCGACTTGCAGAAATGGTTTGATATCCATCTTGGTCAGTTACAGTTATCCTTTTCTTATCAATTTATGATTACCGGATTCTTTTTGCTGCCAAGATTCTTCTCTTTGTGCCTTTGAATATGGTTGCTGAGTAGTACATTGTTTACTGCTGACAGGCCATCTTGATTCTGCTTTAGAAACTTCTCTCTAGATGACTCTCGATTATTTGGTAACATCATTGTTTATCCTAGTGTTCCCTACAATTCAGATTTGTTTGTCTTATGGATTTTTTTTGTGAATCTTATTTGATGTCAAAATTGACTTTGTTTATCAGTTAAAAGAGGAGATAAAGGTATTGACGTGCTTGCCTCACTTTGCAACAAGTACAACGCCTCGGAAGAGGAAGTGAAGAAGACAATGGAGATGACAAATAACCTAATAGCCACCAGCATCTTGAAGAAAAAACCGAAACCAGCAGCAGAATGCAATAGGGAAAACTTATTGGGTATAGACACAGGTCTGTTTGCCGAGTCCTATGCACAGTTATTGATGCTTTTGTCCGTCATGGTATCATATTATATGTTTTGTGATTATGCAGATTGTCTGGTCTATTTTGAAGATCTTATGGATGAATCATCTTTCAAATCCAGTTTATGTGCATTGCAAAAGGATTACAAGGATTACGTGGATGAAAAAGACAGCATACGTGGTTCTAAAAGCCTATCTGGAGTTGGTGCAAACATAACTGACACAAAGGTAAGCATTAGCTTATAGTAAATTATTTTATCGTTTTCCGATTAGGAGTCCAATTAGATATCTTTTACTTTAATAGTTTCATTCCAATTAGAAGTCTTTCACTTTAACAGTTTCATTCCAATTAGATGTCCCTTCCTATTTAGTATGTTTTCCTGTTCGATTGTTAGCTATATAATGGCTACGCCCCTCTAGGGTTATCAATCAAGCAAAATAATAAGGAAGTATGTTTTATTTTTATCTCTTTCCTTCATGTTTTTATGCTCTGTTCCTATCAGTTTCATTATGTTTAGTCTGTTCAGCTTTCGGTGAAAACCAGCATCTCACTTTCTGAATCTCTGTAGAGAAACGTTGATATGGCAATGACTCCGACAAAGAAAATCACCAATCCGCCATCACCCTACCAGTCCCCGATGCCTCGTGCGAACGGAGTCGCTGGCTCAGTTTGTAAGATTACTTCCACACCAGGGACCTTTGCAATGACACCCTCAGAGTGGCTACGAACTACCATATCTCCGCACCTGTCAGTACCCTCAGCTCGACTGGAGCTGTTTCTAGTTTCATGTGACGATGGTGCTACCAATGATGTAAAACGCAGAGCAGAAATAATATTGAAGGCCCTATTTCCCAATCGACCTTTGGGAGAGCATCGTGCTACTGGAAGTTTGCAGAGCACAAACCTCATGGATAACATATGGGCAGAACAACGAAGGAAGGAGGCACTTAAGCTCTACTATAGGGTTCTGGAAGCGATATGTGTCGCAGAATCCCAGTTCTCGGATACAACCAATTTAACCTTTTTAAATTGTGAAAGGTTTCACAGATGCATGCTTACTTGTTCTGCTGAAGTGGTTTTGGTTACACATACAACAGTCTCAATGTTGTTTCCCGCAGTTCTGGAGAGAACTGGGATTACAGCTTTCGATTTAGTCAAGGGTATTGGGACTTTTGTTATACATGAAAAGTTTCTCCCTAGAGAATTGCGGTGGCATATGAAGTCAATGGAGGAGCGACTTCTGGAGAGCACTGTGTGGTTAAGGGGTTCCGCTGTGTACGACTCTTTGACAGTTGCAAGACCATCTCTCTCGACCGAAATTCACCGACTTGCATTATTGGCCGCACCCATGCCGTCACTGGAATCAATCGTAATGAATAACTATTCTCTGGGGTATGTTGATAATGCTCCTGGTAATTTTCCTGTTAGTCCAACACGTCCAATTCCTGTCGAAGTAGGACAAACACGTGCAGAATCTGGGATCGGTGTGTTCTTTAGAAAGGTAATGACCAGCTGATTAACTACTTCAACATCATTGAATTACTGCATCAGTAGAATTCACAGAATCTGTATGATTTAACAGCAAGAGCAAAATAATATATCTCATCCAATGCTTCTAAGCTATTGTCATGGTCTAGTATGGATTATTTACTTTTGGATTGAGTTTATCTTGTTAGTTTTGGAAATTGGAATCATGTCTGAGCATACGCGGGAATCACCTTACATTAAGAATACCACACTGACCCATGTTTCTTGTCTTTCTAGATAAACAAGCTGGCCACTGTCAGAATAAATTGTGTGATCGAAAGGCTACAACCATCTCAGCAGCATATAAGAGAGAATACTTATCGTCTTTTTCAACAAATTCTCAATCACCAGACCTCTCTATTCTTTAACCGTCATATCGATCAGATCATCCTCTGTTGTCTCTTCGGAATAGCAAAGGTATGTGATCGAGTGTGAGTTCCCTACCAGTCAGTATTTGCTGTTGTGTTTTATGAACTCATCCGGCTCTTGTTTTGGCTTGAAGATTTCTAAGGTGAATCTGACATTCAAGGAAATCATAAAAAATATTCAAAAGCAAACGCACAGTGGTCCTCAAGTGTTCAGCCATGTCTTTGTTGACTGGTCTTCGGCTAACCACAGTTCGGTATGTAGGCCGTGGCCTAATCTCTGGTCTTTGCTACTTAACTGGGCTGGGCTAACCACTTTCTTCTCATGTGCTGGTAACAGAGAACGGGGCAGGGTTACTTGGATATTGTCAGATTCTACAATGAAGTATTTGTTCCTGCTGCAAAGCCTTTGCTAGTGGAAGTTGGTCCTGCAGGTTTAAGCACAGAGCCTGAAGTTACCAACAATAAAGATGGTATCTTATTTGATGAATGTTGTTTTCCTAATTTGGGTTGCGGATCCTTCTTCGATGCTGTAAGTATCCTCATATCCTCATTTCTCTTTTCCTACTGGCAAATCAGGTCCCTGTCCGGCATCGCCAGTGTCCCTTTTTCCCAGAGTTCCGGATATGTCTCCGAGAAAAGTTTCTGCAGAGCATAACGTCTATGTTTCTCCTATGCGGATATCCAAGGTACTCCCTTCTTAATCGTCGAGCTTGTCTTGTTATTGTACGCTGCAATCTCATTAGCTTCGTGTTTGTGTATTCTTCATCTTCCCCTTCACTCTCAGGGGATAGTTAATGTTGCTGCTTGATTTCTTTTTCAGTAGAACTCCATATTTGCAGCATTCGTTTTGCAGAAAAACTTACTGCTTGAAATTGAGTCGATAATTGTAACTATTTGTTTCTGTTCGGCAGATAGACGCTCTGATCTCTCAAGGGTCGGAAAGCTACTATGCGTGTGTAAGGGAAAGCACCCAGGCTTTGCAGACTCCATCGAAAGACCTTGCTGATATCAGTAAACGCCTGAATAGGTAATGTCTTCTAGCATACAAGGTTCTTTTTCCTATTCATTAAGAGACTAATGAGTCAGCTCTCTCTGCTGTTCCAGTGGTCGAAAGATAAGAGGAGCTCTCAATTTCGACGATCCTGATGCTGGCCTGGTTAGCGATTCCATGGTTGCCAACAGCCTTAATCTTCAAAACGAGAGCAGCGGGTCCTCGTCAGGCACACCGATGAAATCCGAGCAGCCAGACTCCTAGTTGCCTGGTTCCTCTATCGCCCAAGCTCTATATTCTCTTCTGCTCTCCTTTCTTTCCCACCTCATACTGGTCATGGCGGTGTCGTACGAGAGGCTGTAGAGTAGATGCCTCCTCCACCCTTGCTTGTTGCACCCGCAACCTGGTAACTTGAATCTTGCTCAAATTTAATGGAATCTAGCCATGAATCAATCTTGTAATGTGAGCTTGTTCAATTCATTTTGTCGCTATAGAAGTTAAATATCCACACACACACACACACTTAATATCCACACACACACACACACACACATATATATATATATATGCACTAAGACGATGATAAGAGGATCCCTAAAACGTCAAAGTCTTTCAGCGTTTGTGGTATACAACATCTCAAAAGTATTAGTTATCGGCTGATGGAAAACGAAGGAAACGAATGAGTAGAAACTCTCGCTAGTTTTCTCAAAAGAGAAGAAACGAAGTATAATTTATTGCTTTCAAATATATATTACAGCTCAGGATAATGGTTGCGTGGGGCCTCTGAGAGAGTGAAACCCTAAGATCCATATGTAAGCAAGAACCGCTCTTTCAAGTAATTGCCGCTCCGAACCGGCTGAAATCTGTAGAAACAGCCAACCCGTCGATCAAGCAATGCCATTTTACGTTGACTTTGTTTTTCCATAGTTGAACATGTCGACACCAAAACACATGTAAAATCTCATTGTACCTTTTGGGACATGATGTACTACAACAAGTTTCCAGACACTCGACAATGCAATCTGGATTCGGATCCAAGAAGAATGCCATCTGTAGTAAATTAACCAGGAAACTGTGAGCCACATGGCAAAAACCCTTGGACAAGAAAATCCAGAAATAGCATGTTCATCAGAAGATGGTTCTGTAGAGTACTTAATGTTTGCACTTAGAAAAAGCTTATGGGTGCTATTATCTAGTTATTCACTCGGTAGAAAAAGCACAATATGATTGAAGCTAGGTGACTCCGACGAGACTAGGTGACTTGAGACGAGAAAGAATATCTTACGGAGTAACGTTCTTGTCCCACAGGCATCACTCTGTGCAGTGTTGATCTGAAAAGTAAGGTAAATAATAAAATAAGGAACATGCCCAGAAAATGAACCTCAGAATCTGGAGAAACATGTGATAACAAATACTCGATTACATAGAACATGAGAATATAGATTAAAAGGAAGAAAAATTAGATGAAACTTTGAGAATCCATGGAGTAGTAGACTGATGGGCTTACCGAAATAAGCAATTTGTCCACCTCTCCATCATATCGCCGATGTTCACAATGAACGCCCTGCAAATCCAAATTAGTTACAATCGTCACATTAGTATAGTCAAACTTGAAAATAAATAGGCAAGCCAGATAAAATGAACAAAAGAACATAGTAAACAAACAAATTGCTAGGAAAAAACAAATCGATGATTCAAGGCATCATCTGGAATTATTTCCTGCGATGTGTTTGCAATTTACCCTTTTACATGCAACACATCTTCCCAGATCCTTGGTTGCTTGTCCTTTTCCTTGCAAACCTGCTAGGCATCCAAAGCAGGGGAAGGTGGTCAACCATTCGGTAATTGAAATCATTTAGCAAACTCACATGATCTCAGTGCCACGATTTATCTCTTGATGCTCTTCTGTGAAGTAGATTATGTCATGGACAAGTATTGGCATGCCTGAAGCCCTGGAACACCGTCAGTCATAAGTAGAGTGACCATTCCATAATCTGAATGTGCAGAAGCGCCAATCGTTTCTTCAGTACAATCACCTGAAACCAAGATCAGGCTAAGGAAAATATAGAACCCAGAAGAATCCCAAGTAATTTTTAGGACCGAGCCAGACAAGAAACAACAGAAATAACGACTTCAAGAACTGAAGAAAACAGCATAGAACAGCTCCATTTCACCTGGATAATGCAAAAGCCTAAGAAACCCATCAGGAGAAACCAATGCCCCAATTTTCTCAAAATAATCTTCGTCCAAATTCAGGGCCAGAGCAATCACAGAGACTAACTTTTTCCCAACGCACCTGGGAGAGCAAATCTAACAATCTTAGCATCAACACATTGGTGTGAGCCAACAACATCAACGAACCAACTATGCTTAGTGGACCACAAATAACTGGAATTATAGTTTCCCGGATAGGTCTAACATGAAAGTGATAAACAAAATTGCTTACACAACATAGCCAAGTGTACGAACAAGGACCAACCCAAATCAAGTGTGAAGTGTGAACCTACATCTTTCATCTAAGAGGCAACATGGTACAATTTCCGAGATAATGAGGAAACACATTTAATAACAAAAACAAAAACACGTTAACACCAGATCAGTCTTTTAAAATGAAGATACACACACTTACAAAAGTTTCTCATAGTATGCCTCCATCGTGATTCTCCAACTTGGCAGCAGATCTATCGTCCTCCTCGGCCCACAGCAGAAACAGATTAGCTCATCCTTCACTCATTTTTCATAAAATTATTATACAAAAAGTAGACAAATTCAATCTGGTACATTATACACTACTATGAACTTAAAGAAAAGAGGCCCCTAATGTGGAGCATGACATGTTCTACACATTTCCACCCGCCGAGCAATTTACCATTGCCTCGAGATTAGCCATCACTATTATGAACCTTTTTATCTGGAAACCGAGGCTTTCCGAGGAGGTCGGTCGGTCATTCATCCAAGTACTACTCTAGCCAAACGGTTACGAACTTGCTGAGGCCAAAACTGAAAAGGGGAAATAGAAAATTCACCTGGAGGAGGCCATTGATTAAGCGTCTCCCCTTCCAATGGACCGATATAAAAGCTCTCTTTCGAGTCACCTTCGCAAATAATTTAAAAAAAAAAACTAATTTGATCAAGTACAAGAAAATAAAAAAAAAGTGAAAAAATATAGTCAAGAAGCGAACCTTTAGAGGAAGAGGAAGGATCGAGGTTCTCGGAGAAGAGAGGGGTGTAGCCGCGGTGGTGGTTCCGAAGCAGTTGGTTCTTCCGGTCCAAAGGAAGCGTGAAGAACTTTCTGGACTGCTCTAGAACACTCTCGACAAGCTCCTGGTCCAGCCCGTGGTTGACGAGGTAGAAGAACCCGTACTCCACGCAGGCCTCCCGAACCGTGGAGGCGCAGTCCGGTGCGGCCAGGTCTACGATAGGGAGCCTCGCGGCTGGGTTCGGAGACCGGCTAAGGTGGACGGAAGAAGGAGGGATCATGATGGTAGAGCTGTTTGTTTATGTTTGGAAGGGAGAAGGGGGAGACGGATGACAGGTCGAGGGAAGAAGGAAGGAGGATCATCGTAGAGCAGCTGTCGTTCGTTCGTTCATCCACGACAGGTTGATTACTATTTGTTTGTTAATTCTAATTTGACGAGAACTGGTCAGTCAATTCACATATTATATGATGGCTAACTAACTAGTTTAGTTTGTCTACCTCAAAATGATGGCACCAATCAGACAACGGACACGATGGCTTGCTTGCTTATTCATTAGAGAATGTGTTGATTTTTTTTTAATTTGCAGTTCAAAATGTATAATTTTTGTGTCTTTGTAATGTTGCTTGAATGATGTTTTGATTCTCCATGTTGCTTGAATGATGTTGTTGGGACTAAGCCCGTTAATAACAAATATTTTGTCCACATTGAATTAGAACCAAAACTTGACCGGTATGGCCATTAAAATGCTTAATGCTTGAAACACTGCAACAACTTATTAGTTGTATATTCATTCACTAGTTATTTTTAACAGCTAAAAAATTACTCGAATCTATCCGGTGTAGAAGCAAGCATATTGATATACAAGATCACTTGTTATACATTTTGTGTATTTGGAACTTGGAAGTGCGATGAGTGACAGCAAAAATACTCGAATTACTTCACACGTGACGAGAACCACAGCTGCCCAAACCAATCAACCATACTCTCCCCCGAACCACCAAATTTTAAAATAAGCAATATCCAATATGCATGTGAAGTTGAATCTTTCGATCAAATCCATATCTTAACTAGACCCAACAAATCAAAAACGGTCTTCAATGTGTGTCATAGGGTCTTGCACTGAGCTGTTTTATATTAAACATTGAAACAACCACCATGAAAGAACAGAAAATTAATGCATATGTGATGAATCTTTCGATCATATCCATACCATAACTAGACCCAACAAATCAAAAATAGGCCAACAACTGTCAATCATTACTCTGATCATGAAACAAGCAATATAACCATATTTCGGTAATGTTCAGTATTCGAAGAGAATTTAACCAAATTTCAAAATAAGCAATATGCATGTGAGATGAATCTTTGGATCAGATCCATACCATAACTAGACCCAACAAATCAAAGACATTCTTGAATGTGCAGCATAGTGTCGTATAGGGTCTTCGACCGAGTTGGTTAACACTTGGTCACTTGAAAATACAACCACCATGAAAGAAATCAAGAATGCAACGCTTGAACATTGAAAATACAACCACCATGAAAGAATGCAAGAGACAAAATTGAAGACCAAAAGCATTGACAGAAAGAAAACAGGCCAACAAGTGGAACCAAACTGTTGAGTTAAAAACTATAAAGAAGGCCTAACATATTACTGTTAAGTGGGTCTAACATATTGCAGTACCCTTGCAGTTAAAATAAAGTCTTTCAAAGAGCGCCCTGATACCTACGAATACATTGATCAAGTACTTTGCAATTCTCCTGCACTTTGGCCATTCGATCCCGCAACTCACCTTCCTCCTGCTCATACTTCTTGAAGGATTCCACGGCAGACGACATTTTCTCAAAAGCAGTGTTCAAATATGTGCAGTCAAAACCATAGATCTCTAAGAGTTGAAGGTTATACTTGATAGATGTCAACCCTTCCCTCCTTATATATATGGTCCTCATCTCACGAACCATCTCGACCATCAAGAGTATGTCCTCACTTGCATTAAACCTAGATGTTTTGCTCTCGTGCGGCAGGTACTTCGATCACTTGCAAATTGCAACATATTCCTTCCTCACTGCTTCTTCAAGTTCTTGGGCTAGTTCCGATGTCTCAAACCCAGCCAAAACTTCCCAAATTTTCTCACTTCAAAAGCTATAGGTATCGCACTAGTAACAGCTCGTGGCAGCCCCAAGTCAATGGCCAGAGGGAATCCAACCAACATAAGACTTTCTTCTCGGTTGATACAAAACTGAAATAAGAAAATCATATTCCATCAAACACGATCATTATGAAAATTGATTAAAAAATGGATTCAATTATATGTCTTATTATATATTAACAAACATTCTAAGGGAAAAAAAAAACTGTACCTTGATTTGATTCTCGCCCAATGGATCCAAACAAATATAATTACTTGGCTTCACATTTTGGTTATTGATAAAGTCTGAAAAGCCTCTACTCAATCGAGTTCCAAGAACATTGACTTCATATCTTCTTTCTTCATCACCAATCAATGTTACCAATTGTGGTGGTACCTTGTGCCCCCATAAATTCTTGCAAAATGTTGTACCAAGTTCAAGTTGATGGTTGTGCCACATATTCTTTGTGATTTGTTTCGAAAACGCATGTACTTGACTAAGGGTGAGCAAAAAATTCATTATCCGTAATCCGAATCCAATATCCAAATTTTTTTTCAGATTTGGACTTGGATAATTTTATGTTCGGATTCGAATTCGGATAATCCAAAAAAATTATTCAGGATTCGGACTCGGATTCAAATAAAAAAAAACTTTGGATTATCCAAATATCCAAAATATCTAAAACATATATATATATATATATTAAATTATAGAATTAAAAGTGTGTGTTTCTAAAGGACTAGACATGTTAGCCAATTCTTTATTAAGTTAGAAAATAAATTAAAAAGTCTAGTATTTTTACTAAAAGTTAAAGTAGTAGTGAATTATTGATCAAGTCTTCAACTCTAAATAAAAAAATATTTTCAACCCTAAATTAAAATATCCCAGACTACAAACCAACGAAGAACTTGAAAATGATAATAATTTTTTTCCTTACAACTAAGTTATTTTAATCTCTTGTATTTTTATTATTAATAATTTATTACAGGTTATTTATCCATGAGAATAGATGTATACCAAAAATTTATGGATTCCAAGAGTCCATATTGATCATTGATGATCTACTTGATTTTCTAACCCATAATTTTCTTTTAACGCATCACAACTATCAAGTAATATATCTATTTTTATAATTTTTATAATTATTTTATTATTAATAATAAACTAATCTTATTATCATAACTCTTATATAGTAGTTAAGATTTTCCTATTTTCTAGAATTTATGCTTAAAGTTTTGTAAAATATTTTTATTTATTAGCATTTGAAGGTAAACGTAGTTTAGGAAATCAAATCAAACCCCGTGGAGCCTCCTGGTTTTCTTCAAATACATCACAACTCTCAAGTAATATATCTATTTTTGTAATTTTTATAGTTTATTTACTATAAACAATAAACTTATTTTATTATCCTAAGTCTTATGGTATTAGTTATATTCCTCTATTTTCAAGAAATTATGCTTGAAAATTATTATTAGAGATATGAGCTACTTGATTTTCTAAATCATAATTTTCTTTTAACGCATCACAACTATAAAGTAATATATCTATTTTTATAATTTTGTTATTATTAATAATAAAGAAATAATCTAATCTTATCATCATAACTCTTATATAGTAGTTAAAATTCTCCTTTTTTCAAGAATTTATGTTTAAAATTGTGTAAAATATTTTAATTAATTAATATTTAAAAGTAAATGTAGTTTAGGAAATAAAATCAAACCCCGTGGAGTCTTCGAGTTTCCTTCAAATACATCACATCTCTCAAGTAATATATCTATTTTTATAATTGTTATAATTTATTTATTAAAAACAATAAACTAATGTTATTATCCTAACACTTATGATATTAGTTATATTTTATTATGTCATTTTGAAAAGCAATGTTATGTTTGTTTCTTACTAGTTTATCTCAAAATAAAAATGAAGGTGAATTTCCGATTATTTGAGGGTCCAAATTTATCTACCAACGTTGTTTATTACTAGGGTATGAATTTATACCATTATTACGTTTGTTAAAAATTTGGAAAATTCGGATTATTTGAATCCATATCCAAAAAAATTTTGGATTTTAGATTTCGGATAATTCTTTATTTGGATTCGGATTCAGATCAAAAAATAGTAATTTCAAAAATTTTGGATAATTTGGATTTGGATTATCCAAATGCTCACCCCTATACTTGACCATCACATGACAGGTTAATATGTTCCCTCTTTTTCCTCTGTAAACAATTTTCATTGTCATAATATTAACTACTAAAAAAATAAAACCCATATTAAAATAAAACAATCAAACCTTTTTTTCACCAGATGACTTGGACGGAGTTTGATAACCAGATGGGGGAGGAAGCTTCCTCCTAACTTGCTTTTTTTGTTTTTTAGTTGAATTCATCTGAAAGAAAATCCAAACAAATAAACAAATCCAAATAAAATATCCATACAAATTCAAAAAATCTAAATAAACTATCTAACTCTTCCTA